>RJVU01044706.1:9493653-9504519 GCA_003731715.1 Anabarilius grahami | reverse complement strand
AAAGTATTAATAAATGTTTGTTTATTAAACATATTAATAAATGTTAATTTCCAACATATTTTGGGTTCATTTTAAGCAAGAAATACAGTAATTTTTAAACAATATTTGGGTTAAATAAAACTACCCAGCAGGTTGGGCAAACATTTAACCCAGCCGGTGGGTTAAAACAACCCAATCGCTGGGTTTGTCCATTTTCAACCCAACTTGGGTTGTTTTTAACCCAGCATTTTTTAGAGTGTACAAGTCTTGGGGAGCATAAAAGACTTCATTTAATAAAATTAAATAAAAATCTTACCAACCCCAAACCTTAGAACAAAATATAAAAATAATATAAATATATGTATCTTATGTAGGGTACAACAGGGCTAAAGGCACACATGGGTAAAAGGTGCATTTGACTTTATTCTCTTATAAACCACTAGATGGCACAAAAAATCAGCTCAGCGCTTTTCTTAAAGGATTAGTCCACTTTTAAATAAACTTTTCCTGATGTCATCCAAGATGTTCATGTCTTTCTTTCATCAGTCGAAAAGAAGTGAAGGTTTTTGATGAAAACATTCCAGGATTATTCTCCTTATAGTGGACTTCAATGGCCTCCAGAAGGTTGAAGGTCAAAATTACAGTTTCAGTGCATCACTGTATATGCTTTATAAACACAAGATATCGCCTTGAATGTACTTCCGCTTTCCACATTCTTCAAAACACTTACGCTGTATGTCCTATGCCTTCCCTATTCTACGAAACTGCCGTTCCGTAAGTAGAATAGGAAAGGATATTACATTATTATGGGATCTCATTCAATGCTTTCAGAATCTTCTTTTTTTAAATAATTTTGTTTCTGTATTTTTAAAATGAACATTTTAATGACAGTATATTCATTGAACAAAAATAATTTTTTTAATTTATCAAAATAAACAGAAAATAGTACAAACTTTTCTAAAGTGATTGTTTTGAACAATATTAACTTAGACATTATTAAAAGCATATTATTTTAGCTAAAGTATTTGTATAAATACTTTGTGCCTTTTTGCCCATGCTGGTGAGCCCTTTGTTACCCCGTGTGTGGGGTAAAAGGCCCACCTTGCCACCTCGAACATAAGATTTTTAAACAATACAAACCACTTTTATGATTTATTTTCACACAAAAACTGTTGCTCCATCAATGTTCAGTAATATATATATATATTTTTTTTCTTTAATCATACACTATGGGAGTAGTGAAAAGCACATTTTTCTTAAGGTGTGCCTTTAGTCCCGTTGTACTCTATCATATGTATCATGATGACTGAAAAATGTTCTTTGTTCTTTAAGGTCTAAATCAAAAAATATAAGTTATTAAAAGTATTTACTTTCCTATAAATATATAATTGAGTAAAAGTTTCACTGGTAAATTTTACCAAAAAATATTTACGTATAGCATTGAAAGACCATTGCTCAAGTAATTTAAAGATCTACTAACTAAAATACTAACAAGATACATTACTGTGGAGTGTAAACATGAAAACTGTGATGTGTAATGATACTGAATAATGTTTCTGTTCAAATATATTTCAGTATCTCATAAACTGTGTCCTGTGTTCTTTTATCTAGACAATGACTCATGCCCTTGCAATGACCTTCCTTTGAATTAAATTCATTTTATGAGAAGCCTGAATGAAATCTTCAGAAATGAAATCAAGATTCCCCCTGGGTACAGAGTTCTTGAAATGTCATTCGAAACATCCAATGCATTTTTAATTTACATTTGGTCCATAAGAGACTTGCACTATAAATGGGGCAAAGGGGAGGCAGTGGGCATATGCACTGTCTGAGACTCACCCAGCACACATGAGATTCATTAACAGAGGAGATGAAAGCAGGACGTCCAGGGGGACCCCTGAACTCCAGCATCCTTATGCTTAGGCCGGCAGCTCTGTGTCTGAAACATGATCAGAGAACTGATATAACCAGAAAAAAAACACAGCACACATGTTCCTACATCTCTATTCATATGTGATATGAATGTTTGGATTGTCAGGTGGATGGATACAAGCTGTTGTAAAAAATATGAGCAATGTAAAGAACATCACGGCCCAAGAATAGTTACATAAGGCCAGCTTGACTGAAATTGATGATAACACTAAAACATCTGAAGTTATAAAGAAACTTAAGTATTACTGAAACAGCTTCAGCTGGAACAAGATCACTGGAAACATTCCCATTTTTTATCTTAGTTTTTTTTTTTTTTTGGTTCTGCATGCTAATCAGTCAGACTAGTTGGACGATATACAATAACTTTGATTTGTTGGCAATGTAAAACTAACACTGACGTTATTCGAAAAAGCCATTTACTTGGATATTTGGATATGTCAAAATAGGGAGGAAAAGACTGTTATAGATTGTTGTATTGTTATTATTTTCTTTAACAGTCCAAGCATACATACATGCCTATTGAATGGTGCGTAAAACAATTTCATAAGGAAAAAAATGCAGTGTTTCCGCTACATTCATTCTGCCGTGGACAACACGACAACAAAAATAAACCCCGCTACGCCTGCAGCTTCTTAGTGATGTCCGTTATTGTGCATACTATTCTTGTTAAGCTTAAAGGCATAAAAAACATTGTAAAGCACCATAAAATGTCCGTGCACTATGTTCCAAGACTTCTGAAGCCATTCGACAGCTTCATGTGGGGTACAAATGAATATTTAAAGGGTTAGTTCACCCAAAAATGAAAATTTTGTCATCATTATTACTCACCCTCATGTGGTTCCACACCTGTAAGACCTTCGTTCACCTTCGGAACACAAATGAAGATATCTTTGATGAAATTCGAGAGGTATAGGACTCCTCTTTAGACAGCAATTTAACCACCACTTTCAAGGTCCAGAAAGTGAGTGTAGTGGTTCAACCTTAATGTTATGAAGCGACGAGAATACATTTTTGTGTGCAAAATAAAAAAAATAACTTTATTCAACAATATCTTCTGTTCTGTACGCATTCTCGTACGCTTTTTGCGTTCGGTTTCTACGTCAGAATGGCGGCTCAGTATTGGCCCGCTCCTGCATCAGCATCACACGAATATAGGCACACTATATATTACTCTATTGCATTTAACAAAAAAAACACTCATTTAAGCAAATATCAAGATTGACTATTACCAATGGCTACAATTTATTATTTTTATTCTAGCTATATCATCCAGCCCAGACAAAGTTAATATACACATAGTTCAGATTTTTTTTTTTTTACATTACAGTAAATTATCAATTTAAAATGAGAAAATGCATCTTCAAATTACATATTAAAAACCATTTTTTTTTAAATCACAGAACATACAGATACATAAGAGATAAATAAAATATACAGAATGACAGTGAGTCTGAGGGTTAATATTTTATTACTGTTTGACACCACGGGCTCAGGGAAGATCTTTCTCAGAGGACATTGATGGACCATCATCACTACTGTCCAACATATATACAATATGGTTATAAAAACATTTCAAGCTTTTCCACAATCAGAATTCCATTCACATTTTTGGGGTTTTGGGCATCAAATCCTATTTCAAACCAAATATGAAGGAAAGTATGTATACTGTATACAACATTTTAAAAGTTTGTTAAAAAATCTCATAGAGAAAAAATAGTTACCTCATTGCTTTCATGACTGGAACAAAATCTCAAACATGTATATGCATATATCACATACTGTAACAACCTTAGGGAGGAATCACACAAATGTCATTAGAAATAACCCTGAATTAATCACAAAGCAGCTTGACAAAGCATGCCTTACAAACTTCTCAGTGAGCCAGCCAAAAACTCTCTAAGTAGTTATATTCACAAGCTTTCCATGATGAAAGCATCAACTGTTGAAAACTAACAGTGAACATTAAAGCTTTGAGGGTGTTCAGTAGTACTACGTGAGTGAGATAAACAGGATAAATGATTTACATCATTTGGGACACTATATTTAATGTATTCGAGCATTAATTTGAAAATCAAATCTCATCACTGGCCAGTGAGAGATCAAACATATGCTCAGTATGGTGTATAAAATCAGTCTGCAGAATGTAAATTCAACCAAACACAACCTTTGATGCTACGAGGTCTGTGTGATACAATTAAAACACATACAACTGTGAAATAGCAAATGTGTCCAAATGCAAACATTGCTATATATCTGTATGAACTGACTGAGAGACTGTTTTCCATACAATGTAGGGAGGTGCATCCTCTCTATCTTTCCATCTCCATCTCTCTCTCTTTGACAGGTACAGGTATTATTCCAGCTCAGTGTTCGCAAAGAAAAAAACTAAACCAAAAATGGCCTTCTCTAAGCCACTAGAGACTGCGTTCTCACAGAGGCGATATCAAGGGCAGACTCACAAATAAGCACATACACACACTGGCCACATAAAATCAAAGAAAGCAACCCTTCATACACAACCTCAGCCTATTTGGGCAAAAGCTTGAGCATCTAATCTTTTGTGAGCCCTGTAATCAATTGGCAGTCACAATTAAAGCCATCAGCTTTGCCCAAGGTGCTCTCTGCCATAATGACACCAAAATCAATTATGATTTTGGTTTATCACCTCATGCCCAGATCAGCCTACTTTAAAGACTCTGTGAAATCAAAAAAATAGTTTTTTAGGTTCACTGAGAACATGTATATGCTAATATATTCCTATAGTCCCTGGAAAAAATGAGCAAAAATATTGATGACTCATCCTGTACTACACAGAGCTTGGACCAATCAGATACTCTCTAGAATGAGCATGTCTATCCCCCCCATAACAACTGCAATAGCAAGTAGAAAATCATGGTTCATGACCGTAACATAACTGCTTCAAAATACGGAGAATAACATCTGATGCAACAGTGAAATAGTTTGCTGTTCTGAAAAGACAAACTCTCTGTAAATGTGATGTGATATATTTTGGCAAGCAGAAAGAATTACAAAAATAATAGCATCAGGGAAAATCTCAGAAGAACCAGATTTCTTGTCAGTCAGAAACATCTTCTACTATGGACTCACAGTTGTAAATGTAACATTACAATTTGTTAAACACATTTCATTGGACATCATGTTGCAATTCCAACTTCACTCCATACCCTCCGTAACACAAAAATGCTAACAGTGATATGTTTGTATAAAAATACGGATGAGACCCTACCATAACTATTTTCAAAAAAAGAGTTACAAGGAGGACAACAATTTTTTCACACACTTCAAAATAGAAGTCTAAAAGTAGCACACATCGACGTTGCACTCAAAGTAAGAAGTCGCACCAGAGAGCAGCAACATTATCCACAGCATTCTTCTGGCTAGCGGGCTTTTCATTGTCATGTTATCTCAGCGTAGGTGATGGGATTCTGAAAATCAAACAAAAAAAATATAGTTTAACATCTGGGTCAATTACATCACACTCATTTTTTTGTCCAGATCTAATAAATAATTCAAAAACTTTCAAATGCAATTCATAGATATTATAATTTCAAAACACCTCTTCTATCCTGAGCATGTTCTT
The DNA here is from genome assembly GCA_003731715.1 of Anabarilius grahami. Lineage (NCBI taxonomy): Eukaryota > Metazoa > Chordata > Actinopteri > Cypriniformes > Xenocyprididae > Anabarilius > Anabarilius grahami. Next base: position 9,499,007 of record RJVU01044706.1, on the reverse strand, counting down.
AATGTCTGAATTAAAGTATTTTTGGTGAGCATAATGCCACAAATGTCAGGTTGATACAAATTTCCTAATAACACAATTAAGAAAAAAGCCTCATAATTCTTACAAAGAAAACCTTATTATCAAAACAGAATTATAAGAATACTTATTAAATCATCACTGCTTATTAACTTAAGATAAAGAAAGAAAACAAATGATATCATCCCTTATGACTGTATGTCCATATTCTCTTAAAAAAATGACAAAGACAAGATAATTAATTAAATTAAATCAAAATTATGACAAAAACTTTTTGAAAAACACGCTGTCAGGACTCTGGGCTGATCCGGGTCTTTTCTGTTTGTGTTTTGTGGTTGCAATGTGCTTCTAGCACATGGCTTCTTTTTGTTTTGTGTACCATGTGCTCCTTTGTTGTTTATGTCTTAGCCCCACCCACTCATTTCCTTTTCATTAGTCCAGTGGTTCCCAAAATGGGGTACGTGAGGTGACAAAAGGGGGTACGTGAACAAAATGCTGAGTTCTACCTTTGAAATAATATTAAAATCGAGCAACTGCCAAAATATCTCCATAATATGCCATAATATTTCTAACTGCCAAAATATCCTAAATCCATTACATTTAATCAAATTACCTCATCATTTGCACTCAAAAATGACCGTATCCACAGAAGCAGCATGCATATGATAGATTGCATGCAGTCTGCTGCCTTAAATCGCACTAAATTACTGTCGTTCTCGACAATGCACCTTTGTAAAAGTGGGGATTTAGCACTTACTCGCATGAAGAACAAATATAGACACAGATAATAAATTCATTTCGATTTAAGACTCAAACTTTCTCCCATCTTTTTACCATCATATTTCTCTATTGAACATTTTTTATTCATAAAGCATTTAAGTTATTCATAAAGGTAAAAATATGCACTGGAAAATCAGTTTAGGGGGCAAATATTGTCCCTTAATGGTAAAGGTGTGACTGCAGTCTAAGTGGAAGAGAGAGGGCACGCAGAAGGATGGTAATCCCTTCAGGGGGTACTCCATGCTAAAAAGTTTGGGAACCACTGCATTAGTCTATTTGTCTCACCTGTTGACTCTTTTTCCTCTCTTAGTTTGCTGCCCTATTTATTTCCCTTGTATGTGCCAGATAGTTGTTTGCCTCTGCAAATGTTTCTCCAGTTAATGTTTATGTCAGGTGTCCAGTCTTGTTTTTTTTTGCTCCAGGATTCTCTGCCTGTTCTGCATTCCATTTTGTCTACCCCTGCCTGGCTTAGTCTGCCTGATCTGGCCTGCTTGGGACCCTTAGGTTTTCTTCTCTTTACCTGGTTCTAATAGCCTGGACTGTTGGATCTCTCACTTTCTCCTGTCCTGGGCCACCAAGCACACCTGCCTGTTTCCTGGATTGTCCAGTGGTCAACTTTTGCTTCTTTGTGGTCTGTGAGCAGCTTGCCCTCCAATCTGCCCATCCTTTGGTTCTGCCTGGCTCTGGCCCTTGCCTGGTTTGACATCAGCAGCCTACCCCTTCTGTTTTTTTGTTTGTTTTTGTTTTTTTATTTAATTACTAATAAACTATGTGGTAAATAGGTTAACATGGTATTTTACTTGGTTACACTACATTTTAGATGTTTAAATAGCACACTACATTATTAGATGCCTTAAAATTTGCTTGACAATAGTCTAAAGTTATAGTTAAAAAAAAAAGTAGAATAAAGTTTTTAGTTTTTGTTTTTAAATATTTTTGGTAATTGAGACTTGAGGAATGTTAACAGCTGCTTTTCACAGTTGCTTTTCTACCTCTTGATCTCATTGCGAAGTAAAAGAACTGTGCGCACTTTTCTACAGCTGTGGGAATAAGTAATAACTACCTTAAAGATTAATGATGTATCCTTGAAATAACCAAGTGTGGTGTGAGTGTTAGCCATGCATTGCAGGTGCATATGTCTTGGGCTTATATGTAATCTTGATGAACTGCCTCACAGAGCCCCTGGGCTCACCCTTATATGAATCCAAAATGAATCCTGGGAAGTCATATTGAACTATTAATCAAAGATGGGAGGGACTCCTGTTGATTGTGATGAATAATGGAGTTCAAAGGCAACAATATCTGCTACCGGACTGTGGGTTCATGACCTCATGGGGACAGACTACCTGTTGAATATTGTATGGCAGACCTGCTGAACAATGCTGTTGAATACTGAAATAATCAGCAGTGTGTATCTGATCTGTGATTTTATAATTAGCTCTCTGAGGTGTCAATGGATTGAGGATGGAAAGTGAAGTGGAAAACATGGGATTAAAAAGCCTGATTCATGCAACCTGAAAATCAACAACAACAGAAAGGTGTGCATATCTAATTCATGATTTTGGTTCAAAGGCAGAAAGTAGAAATGATAATGAATATTCAGCTGCATGTGCCTATTTTTTCTGACACTGGAAGATAAACCCACTGACTAACTCTGATCTCTTGTGACACAGATACAAGAAATTCTGGCCTGCGGCAAATGAGCCGAATGAACATACTGAAAAGAAATAATGGGATTTACTAGGGAAGAACATTTAACATTCAGAACATAATATTCAGTGTCCAAAGGCTGTTCAATGTGATGGCTGTCATCAAAAGTATTTATTCTTGAAGGAACTGAAGTGGACAGAGATTAAGTTCAGTACTGAAAAAAGAAGCTAAAAGGAAAGCCATATTCCATGTGATTTCATCTATGATCTTTGACATTTTTAAGCCCCTTTACAAAATATGTGTGTGTTTAATACCGTTCAAGGTTTTATATTCATAACCATGCAGTAAGAGTTAAAAAATTTAATGCTGCAAAAACTGAAAATTGCCACAGGGAAACTCATAAGATGACCCACATAAGGCTGACATCTTGTTTTGCAAATTTTTAAAGTGTGAATGAATTATCTTGTTGGAGACATATGTAAGAAGCTCATCTATATTAGATTAAAGGACCTTTCACACCAAGGGCAATAACTATAATGATAACTATAAAGATTAATAATCATTCTAATTCTATGATTATAGCAAAGTCCATGCCACAAATAATGATAACAACACAGAGGAAAGATATTGTTGGAATCACTTTCCAAATAATTTTGCTGATGAACGATAAAAACAATGACAGCCAATCAGAATCCATCCGATTTTAAGAAGCTCGATTTTTAATGAATGGCTGTTAATGCATCTGTTCTGACCGACACAAATGTGCCATCGCATGTCATCAATATGACAGATTTTTACGGAGAGATATTCTAATCTCTTTTCCATCGTACTGTGAAAAAATTGGTCAACCAATTAGATTTGTGCAGTGGTGGATGAAGTACACAAATCCAGTACTTGCGTAAAAGTACAGATACACTAATAAAATATTACTCCAATAAATGTTTTAAGTACTCCTTTCCAATTTTACTTGAGTAAAAGTACGAAAGTACTTGATTTTTAATTTACTTAAGTATTAAAAGTAAAAAGTAGGCTACTGATCGATGAATGTTTGTTTTGTAATTTTATATTCTTATATACTTATATAATCCTTCTGCTCAAAATATCTGCGGGAGGGTGAATAGCTGGGTCTAACATCATTATGAATTATTATAAATTGTCAAGTAGACAGCACTAGTAAGTAAAAAAGATTAGTGGATGCAGATACATAATATGTAATGTGTGTTGAAAAACAATAAAAAATGATTTTAATGCTAAATGCATAACATTTTAAAATGAAAGCTATGCAAACATGCACATTTTATTAAGTCAGACTTGTAAATTCAGTTAAAAAAAAAGAATCGGTTTATTCACAAATCGGACACCGCAATTGCATCTTGGAGCATGTGACGATTTCTTCAGTTCAAAATAACAACGATGTGTTTTTATTAAAATGTGGTAGAGTAAAAAGTATGATATTATGCTTTGGAATGTAGTGAAGTAAAAGTTTCTTGAAATAAGTACAGAAAAATATACTTAAGTACAGTAAAAAAAAGTAAAAATACTTTGTTACTGTCCAGCTCAGGATTTGCGTTTTTGGTCATATGCCCAGAGCTCCTGTTCTTACAAAAAAATATGACTTGGTGGCTTCTCTGTGACAAACAGTTGTCAGAAAAGGAAAGTTAAGCAGTGCTGCTTTGTGTACAGGAGTAACCGTTATATTTCTGCTTTTCTATAAGTGCCACCTACTTCAGAGATTTTACGTTCAATCAACTAAAGACAAAACACATGCGAAAAGTGGACAGAATTTCATGTAAAACATTTGTGATGATATAAACAGGCCTTAATGCTGTTAATAATCTCATTTTGGATAGAAAACGGCCACTAACTATAATAAGGCATTTTATTAATGTCTCAATTTTATTAATGATTCAAGTGTACATGAAGGTTTGAGGTTGAATACCTGGGATGCTATGTATTTCTCCATGCTGTGCTCCATCCTGGGCTGAGTGATCATAGGACCACTGGACACACTCTCCTCCGGCGGTATTTCATCCAGTAAGGGCTTCCCTTTGAAATTTTTCACCACACAAACCACCTGACACAAGAACGCCCATAGGGAAAACGAAAGGAAAGAGAGAAAAGAGGGAAGTTTTACACCTCTGAAAGGCTTTTTGTAGTACACATACACATGTATGGCTTTTCTCAAGCTGTAAATGATGATTTATGTAAGTCTTGAAAGGGCAAAAATGCTCGCATGACTTGTTGCCCAAAGTAAAAAGGCTCTATGCTCTTTCGGGAGGGAGGAAACATGCGAGTCCATGTCCTGGAGGAGATTCATCCATTATCGGACCAAAATGAGTACTTTCAATGAGACACTACAGGCAATGCTTTGCTAGACTGCAGCATAACTCAAGAGAGGGTTTCAGCGGAGGACATCTCAGGGCATTCTCATTCCCGGAGCCATAAGTTGAACTAAACAGATGGAGGAATTAATTTTCTGTGCTGTGTGTGCTGCCATTTTCAAAACCGTACAGCAGCACTGAACAATACTGTCCAGTTTTACTTAGGTAATGTCACTAAGGTAGCACTGTCCTCTTGGCTAATATAGCTGTGATTTTATCACAACAAAAAGAATAACTTAGAATTATCAGAACTGGTTGAAAATGATATCAGTAATGTTCTGTACCATATGCCACTAAAAGTGATTAGGAATTTATAGATGTCATGCCGCTACTTTTTTTGTAAAGAAAACTTAATTAAATACTCAATTACGCAACAACGCTTACATCGATACGCCATTAATGTTCATAAGTGAGTCAATGTATCATTCACTGAATTGATTTGTTCAAAAAACTTATTCATGTAACTGAAATTCATGAAAACATGTAACATATAATAAACATAACATAAAACATATAACTTGCTGCATA
>RJVU01044706.1:9419023-9493610 GCA_003731715.1 Anabarilius grahami | reverse complement strand
CGGGGGGCCCTGTCAGCACAACACACCCCCACACCAAAGGCCCTACACGTTATGTACAATCACATGAGGCCACAGGATAGGAGTTTTGAATGGCAGTGAAGCGACGTAACTGAGATTGGTAGGTCCATTGATACATGGCAAATGAAGTATATCCGGACTAAATTCATACTACTCACATTCATACTATAAACAACATACTTTTTTAGCGGTCGCGAAGTAAGTTCTTGTTCAAAATAAGTACCTACTCAAGAGAGTATGCGATTTCGGATGCAGAAACTGTCTTTAAGAGTGAGTCATTGAATCATTCACTCCAATTCAAACTCAGATTCAGTGAGGAATTAAACAAGTGACTGTCTTTATGGGCGAGTCATTAAATAATTTACTTAATCAATTAATTCAAAACACTAATTCATTCAGAACCGAAACAAGCGACTATACTTATATGTGAATCATTAAATCATTCACTCTGGAACTCTGGAACACTAATTAATTCAGGAATCAAACACCACTACTGTGTATTACCTAGAGATGTTCTGCTTTGGCTTACTCCTGGTAATATTCAGTACAAAACAGCCCTCTTGTGTGTATGGCACTGCTTAAATATTTGTATAATGACCATGTTTTATCATGCTTTTATTGAGTCAGTTTTGTCCTTTTCCTTGGTGGCATGGTTTGGTCATACATCCTTAAAAGCAAGAAATTCCTTAAACCAGATCGTTAAATGGTCTAGTCGGTTGGTTGGTGAGTCACAGTTGTATCCAGCATCCCTGTATACTAGACAGTTACAGAGGATGGCTACCTCTATTTTAAATGATGACTCCCACCCTTTGCGCAGTGAGCTTCAGCTTCTTCCCTCTGGACGGAGGTTTTTAGTCTCAAGATGCAGAACAAAGCGGTATAAAAACAGCTTTATTCCTGCTGTTTTAACAGTGTTAAATAATAAATAGGGTTTTTATCTAGGTATGTATGTATGTTTATATAGGTATAGGTATATATGTAGGGATGTGTATTTGTATATGAATGTACAGGTTTATGTATACATTATAAGTCTTGAGTGGTGGAGCCTTGAACACATGTATCATGTGATTGTTATTTTGTTCGTGTTTTTTGTTTAGTTTTTTTGTTTTTGTGATATGGATGCTCTTTTACTCATCATGTCATCATACTGCAAAACAAATGTACCTGCGGGTATTAATAAAGTAACCTAACCTAACCTATTATTCTGACACAAATAAAAGGTAAAAATCTGAACTACTCTCCTGTCGTGACAATGTCAACAGGAAAAAAAACAAAGCATTTTTGAGCCCTGAGCTGAACTCCATTGCAAAACAAACTGCTAGGGAAGGAAAACAGACATTAGAAAGCATACTACAATGCATTTACTTGAGCACAAGCTGTTGTTCCCCACTACTGCCTCCTTTCTGATGATGTGACGTTTTAGAGATTTGATCTGACCACGAGTTTGATGTCTTTATTCACCTTCCTCCCTGCACCCCCTCCCCCAACCCACCCTAACAGCAGAAATAGGTCAGTGCATATCTCATACAGTATGACTAAAGCACCAAAAAAAAAAAAAACATTCACGCTTCCACAAACTCACTCACAATGCTGTTATGCCTAATGTGAGGCAAGCACGCATGAGCTCGTGTGTGACCTTCCTCTAAAGCTCACAATGAGTTTCTCATCTTCACTGTGCACTCTTCAAACAACAGTGTGCCCAGCACAGTACAAACTGTTGTGTTTTGTTGAAGAGGAAGCCACACATGTGCCCTATATCCTGTGGCCTGACCTAATTACCTATCCATATGTCACATTTCTTCTTGAGTGTAACATTACTTTATGAATTACCAATTTATTTCATATAAGTAATGCACATATAGTATTTATTGCTTTTACTGAGAAATATAACAGAAATATTTTCTCTTAGTATGTAGGCATATGCAGTGTGTGTGATCTTATGTAGGCAAAAGTCTGCATAAGATCAGTAGTTTGCTGCTATGTGACTTCTTTACATTTCAGATAGCTTGAAGGACACTCAGTGCCGCAGGCGCAGATCCCTCCAAACTGTATGTAAAGATTTGATGTGTACTGTAAAAATTTGTGCTCAGTAAGGCACTATCAATAAAAGTCTGAGGCATTTAAACTGGAATTTGAACAGAAGCTTGCATTTCTGTTAAAATACTACTAAAACATCCAGTATAATAATGATTGTTATTTATAAAATCAGGTGTCTTCAAACTTTTTAATTCCCACTTTTCCAACACCGCTTAGAAACGTCTGCCGGATTACAGTACATACAGTAACATAAATCCAGATTAAAGAGGAGTTGCATTGAAACTTTTGCTGTTCCCCAACACATTATTTGAAACAGTTTTTATTTTATTGTGTCACATCTTTGGTGACTTCATAGGCACTTAGATTTGTGCATTTTGTAATGTAACCTTTAGATAACATAATTTGTATGTTTTATCAATCACAAAATATAAAAATGCAAAAGGAACAACATTGCATAATACTATTTTTACATTATTTTGTACTAATGTTCAAAAGTTTGGGGTTAATAAAGATGTATTTTCAACATTGACAATAATAATAATGTTTCTTGAGCAGCAAATCAGCATATTAGAGAATAATTTCTGAAGGATCATTTGACATTGAAGACGAGTAATGATGCTGAAAATGTAGCTTTATTATCACAGAAATAAATTACTTTTTAAAATATATTCAAATAGAAAACAGTTATTTTGAATTATAAAAATATTTCACAATATTACTGTTTTCTGTATTTTGTTCATCATGATTTGTTAGGCATGATAATATTAATAAAAGGTATTCACAAATAAGAACAAACAGTTCATTAGAAACGCTCGGTACTTGTGTAAGTAAATATTCATGAAGATCAACTATATATATACATTTGCATTTAAAAATGAATTGAATTTGTATCAGCGTATGTTCACAAATGTGACCTCACCATAAAGACGGCGATGGCTCCACCGATGATGAAGCCAGCAATGACATCAGACCAGTGGTTTCGGTACTCGACCACTCGATTAATCCCAGTTAGGAAGGCCAGACACATAAGCCCCAGAGAGAGCACCGGCTTGGCCAGCCGTGTCCCTTTGGCCTTCACCGAGCATGTGATGTACATCTGAGAAAGAACAGAGCACTCTGTAATACATCTTCATTCTAACCACTGTGTAAACGCTTTTCATAGTTCATTCATTCCCTGCTCACATGTGGATATGTTTGTCTGAATACACACAGGTTTCATTTTAATTGTTTAAACACTGGCTTTCACTATAACAAACTGCACTCTAACATGCACCAATTACTCTGATACGCAAAAATTTTAAAGTGTCTGATGCTGCTGACATGCAGGTGCTCTTCAAATTTAATACATTTGCATGGTTCAGCTACATTGATTCACTTATCCAAGACATTGGCATTGACTGGAAGGGTGGTATTTGAAGGCTAGTCTGGTATTTGAAGAAAACCTGCATAGCTTTAGTCCAGAATTAAGCCCTAGGGAAAAAAGGGAAGGTGGACAAAGGCATCTCACTGGTTTGATCAAGTACAACTTTTAATGGTGTGAGCAGGGAGAACCAGCGTCATTCAGACAGACGTTATTCTACAAAACTTCCATTTAACTGTTCCTGTGGAAGCTCACGTATTAAAATTCTGGCCAATGCGATTGTCAGGGTCAGTTGCAGTCAAGGTGAGGATGCAGGATCAAGTTAAGCAGCAAAGGTTTATTAACGATACTGAAACACAGACAATGATGAGGACAGACAAGGGGTGCTTCTCAATATCCCTCCTCGTTTCCTCGCTCCTCCGTCCTATGACCCGGAAACCGATCGAGCTCAGCCATCTTGAAGGACATCTCAATTCTCTAATTGCACTGCGAGGAGGCGAGGAACGAGGAGTGAGGAGGCTTCCCGAGGAGTCATGAGCGAGGATACACAGGTGCATTCTTTGCGGAAGTCTTTCTCGTTGAGAAACATGACGCATGTAGAAATTCTCCTCCCCCTTCATATCTGTCACAATAATTTAAATGAATGCTTTACTTTTACAGTTTAAATAAACTTTATATCTCATATATTTCAATGGGGCATCTTGCTTTATTAATATTTCTTATAATTTTTTTAAATAACCAAACTTTATCAACATGTGGGTAGATCCCTCGAGTGCAGCTGATGACGCTTTGAAGTGACGCTAAAGGGAGCGGGGATATATAATTTCACTTGATTCAATTCCTCCGTCCTCGCATCTTTTCCTTGCGTCCTTCCCTCGCATCCTGAAGGGGTGGAGCTAAGATGCGAGGAAAGGAAACGAGGATGCACAAATAAGAATTGAGAAGCACCCAAGGGAGTGCAGGAGGAGAGAGTCTTTAAAGGAAGTGCTGATGAGGAAGTGCAGGTGTCGGGAATCCATGATGATGAGCTGACTGGGTGCAGGTGTGGGTCAGAGGGGATTATGGGAAATGGAGTCTGGGGACGGTGAGACTGACAGTGACTGTGACAACGATAAACAGATAATTATTTCCATGTTTTGGCCATTTAAAGATAAATGGGAGATATTACAATTCTATACTATTTTGTCTAAATAGATTTAAAATACAACACAAAAAAAATGCTGCAAATGGTTAAAACAGTACAGTATGACATTTAGATTAGCTAAAGATTACAAATTATTTGTGTTTTTCGATATTAACTTCATGTGAGTGTTAGACAATCTAAATCTAAAAAAGTTGGTTATTATACGATATTACAGTTTTTTTATTTTTATTTATCAGTATCGGTCAATATCGGACAATTAAATATCCAATATCTACCGATATTGATAGGCCCTATATATATAAAAAAAAAAAACTGCAATATTGTATGATAACCAATACGGTACTAATGATTCTGTCATTATATACTTACCTTCATCTCATTCTAAAATCTCATGCTGAAATCTTTTCAGTGGTACACAAAAGTAGAAATTTTTGAAGATTTGTTTCATAGAATTTTGGTGTCAAATATTAAAGCAAAATAGATGCAAACTTTGTCAGTGTTATGGTGTATTTTAAAGCTCATGAATTTGTACTTTTGTGTTACACTGGACAAAGATAACAGCAAATGGAATGAGAATGAGCGAGTAAATAGTGGCAGAATTTAGATATTGCCATTTTAAGATTCCATCACAGGCAAAACAAGGTGATAAAGTAATAGAGCAGCCCTTAGGCATGGCAGATCTATTGATTTTCCTCTTCTCTTCTAACTCTATGACACAATGCCATTTGGATATGACAGATGAAAGTTTTTGTGTCTATAGGGAAGTGATTCATTTTATTATTGTCATAGGAACCAATAAATGAATCTCCTAGAAGGCCAATTTGGGCTTCTTACCATATGCCTTGACGCTGTTAGCATTTAAACGTGCCGACTTGGAATGTAAACCATTTCTGATTTATTTAATGACTGGAGTTCATGCAGAGTAATTAATTTGATTAGTATGATTAAGGTTTGAAGGCTGCTAGGTAAAATATGCACTTACATCATTCTTTTTTATTTATTTATTTTTGTGTCTTAAAGGCCCACTGAAGTGTCTTGGAATGTGCAGCATTATTTAATGTGTTGACGTAATTTCAATTGAAACAGGAAGACAGAGCGGGATTATTCGAACAGCCCCGCTCCTTTTTAAAATATTTATATCACAGCTCGGCCAGAGCCGCTAAACTCGGTAAAACCACAATTTCTTCCTAATCTCTAACCGTTTCTCCTCCTAATCTCCTCTATTTCGCTTTAAAATAAAACATTCTGTGCAGAATTCAAATGGATCCGATATGTTTTGTGGTCTGCGCCAACTCGCGCATATGATCAGCTCTGTGCTCTCGTGTCTCTGGACCGGAGCAGACTGTGCTCGCGCTGCGGCGGTTCACGTGACACTAATGCAAAAACTTTCTTCATTCCTAGAAACTAGTAAATGTGAACAAATGACCAATTTCAGCCGCAGCTTCAGGGGCGGGACTTCAGATTCTAGAGAGTATTTGATTGGACAGAAAATTTGATGAGAAGCTGAAGTGCGTGGTGATGTCATGAAAATCTGTGATCCATTTTAGCGGAAGTGAGAGACTGTAAGTTTTGAATGCTTATATCTCCTAAATGCTATTTTTTTCATTGTTTTGGAACACACCAACTTATTCATAACCTTAAGGCTAACATATTAATTAATTTTGGTTTCAGGGGGACTGTTATGAACCCAGTATGGGTCATATTTGTTGTTGGGTTGTTTTTTCTTTGTTTTGCAGGATGGTGTTGGGGTGAGTGACGTCATCATTACTGAAGACTTACACCTGTGTGGGGCTGATGCCGGCAAATTTAAGCAGCTCCCTTCAGTGTGATAGTCTCGCTCTCCCTTCCTCGGGTCGTGCTCGTTCTCCCTTCAGTTGTTTGTTTTGTTTTTGGCTTTTCTTCTTAATTTTCTTCTTACTTTAATAAATGTTATTCTTTTTTTTGACCCTTATACAACGTGTTATCTCCTTCTTTGTCGCGGCTTGCGAGCCGGCCGTGACAGGGACTTTAAAGATATTTCTGGCAAAGCACAAAAATGTGACGTTTGCTGTGTACACTAACTTGTGACAATGCTTAACATCTTATGGATCTGACTGTGATGCAGATGCATTTCTACAAAGCCCTGAGAATGCATTAAATCTCACAGGTCAATCCAGATGTTAACATGATCAAAAATCAGATAACAAGGCAAAGTAACTTAAAAACCTTCAGAGAACTGATGGAAAATGAAAATCAATTTTCTGTGGCCAAAAGCTGAGACAGGCCCTGAAGCTTTTAGACTTCAAGAATAAATGGAAAATGCCTTTTTATGCTTTTTAAGCTTTTTAAAAAGGGGTACCATTTAAAAAAAAAAACATGTTATGAAACCCAATTCATGCCTGGATCAATATATGCTCTGACAAAAATTTTACTTTTCCCTGAGCTCCACTTGTAATTTTTTGCTGAGTTAACTTCTACATAAACAGCTTATTCACATGTGAAACAACATGCATAAAGCTTCCACAAACAGAAGGTAACTGATTCCAAACAAAAATGTAACTTGTTTAGCTGTAGAAAACCATACTGTATACATATTTGTCATTCTGACACAAACAATTACTGACCAGTTTATTAACTTTACTAACCCATCCCTTTCTATTGTGTACTGTATGTGTACATAGGGTTTACTCACAGCAACATAAAGAGCTGCATAAACACTGATGGCCGCCTCTTTGGATGGAAAGGATTTGCGAGCACGCAAGACATCATCCTCATTGCCTGTGCAGGCTTCTTGTTGGCTGATGAAGCGCACCACCTGTTGGCACCCCAGCGCTGTGTAGTTGGGTTTGCACACCGTCAGGAAGTATGGACACAGATTTCCTGTTACCACCTGCCCGGCATTTACAAAGATGTCTGTGGCAAAGAGGCCAAAAGCGTACACACCTAGAGGAACACAAAGACTGCATATCAAGGATTTCAGTCTTACGTAAGGAATTTACACTACCGTTCGAAAGTTTGGGGTCGATAAGATTTTATAATGTTTTTTAAAGAAGAAGTCTTGAATGCTCACCAAGGCTGCATTCATTTGATCAAATATAAAATAAAAAGTAAAATATTATTTATGTTTGAAATACCTGTTTTGTATTTTAATATATAATTTATTCCTGTAATGGCAAAGCTGAATTTTCAGCATCATTACTGCAGTATTCAGTGTCACGTGATCCTTCATAAATCATTCTAATATGCTGATTTGCTGCTCAAGAAACATTTATTATTATTATCAATGTTGAAAACAGTTGTGCTACTTAATTTTTTGTGGAAATTATATTATTAACGATAATATTTGTGTGATAGGATTTTCAGGATTCTATGATGAATAGAAAGGTCAAAAGAACAGCATTTATTTGAAATAGAAATATTTTATAACACTATAAATGTCTTCACTGTCACTTTTGATCATTTTAATGCATCCTTTCTGAATAAAAGTATTAAATTCTTTAAAAAAAATAAAAGAAATCTGACCCCAAACCTTCAAACAGAAGTGTGAATACGGGTCAGGAGGATGATTAATTACACATTATTAATCACACTAAATGAACATGTTAAATAGACAGCCCCAATATAAATACCTCACAAAAGCAATGACAGTGACTTCTGTTGTTTGCCTGTAATGCCTACTAAACAAATCCTGAAAAGCTCAATGATGCCAAACTGTAATCACATCATGGAAAACGACAGCCCATTCAGCACTGGGTGAGTCTACAGCTTTTTTACAAACCAGAATATTGGCCATGAATGCAGAGACACGGGACTCAAATCTTAATGTAAGCGTGGGCAGCTTTGTCACATTGAATGTTGTCTATGAGCAAAGCTTGGAGAAGCAGCACACTGAAACTAGTTTACAATGAGTGCTACTGCTGTCAGTTTACTCACAGCTCCTCCGTCTGCCCCCACATTAACGTGCTTATTCATTATGCTCCAGAGGACTCCATTTTTAACCAGAAACCTAAAGTGGCATAGCACTGAATTTCAGCTGAGACGTTCTTACAACAGAATTCAAGCGTAATCATATGGTTCGTAAAACCACATGATTGCACACTTAGATGAGAAGCGAGAGGAGCAACAGACAAGCCTGTAAATTTACTGTACTGGAATAATGCAAAAACTATGCAACTTCTCTATAACACTTATAGCATTAGTACAAATACAGTGTTTGTTTCAGGATAAATATTTGAAGGGTTCACTTCACACTCAGGACATTAAGGCTTTTTTTTTATTCTTCTTTTTGCAGTCCAGCTTCTAAGTGCTATTTTGTGGAGGATGGAGCAGACTACGACAATCTGGCATACTTTCCTGGGACTCTCCAATAATGCTCAACTATTACAATGTACACACCTGTCCTGAATCAGCTCTTTAACATGTATAATGTTTATAAATAACTTCTTCTGCACATTTACAACCTGGTTAAGAGGTTTTACAAGTGGTTAGTGACCATGATCCTGGCTTTTGTGTTGAAAGGGGGGGGGGGACATACAAATATATAAGTGGGGACATAAATGTAAAATATTTTTGCTTAATTTTGTAAGATTACATGAATATAATGAAGATACAAAATTAAATATATTGTGGGGGAGGGTATGCTTCCCTTTCAATGTTTGCTAGAGTTATGGGAGATAATATCTAGTCTGGTGTGATTTCAAGGCAAGGAACATCCCATAGTTTTCCCCTTCAACTCCTCTTGCAGAAGAAATTTTATAAATAATTTAAGAGAATGCTTTGTCATGTACCATGAGCGTCTGCCCCGCACGAGAAACTTGCAAGTACTGTATGTGTGCCTGACATCTCGATTTGCCTTTTCTTTTGCTGTAGGCGCAAATGCACAAGGAAAAGAAAAAGTCTCAATCTACATTTGTCCTAATTAGTACCGCTCCAGCGTGTGAAGACATACCAAGAAAGCGAAATGTCCTTCGGACCAGAGGGTTGAGGTAACAACAGTCGCCCATCACAATGATCTTCTCTCGGTTGTCTAGATCCTCAGAGACATACTGCAGCAAGAAGAGCACGGATTCTGTCACTGTAATCTGTAGACAAAACCAAAAATCAAACAAGGCTTTTAATGGCACATTTTGTTTGTAGACTCTCTCTCTTTTTTTGCTATTTCGTTGATCTTTACTTAGATCTAAGATGTAAATGAAGCTAAAATCGAATTCTCGGCTTGAAGGCAAAATCAAGAAAACAGGCTGTTTTTCGGGTATTTGTAACACTGGAAGAAGCATAAAGACCAATTCATGAACACAATAGAAATGATTAGAGGTCTGATTTCCTGCTGGCCAGATGCCAGTTCCCAGCAAGGTCTTGAACTTGATTTTGCCAAACTGGCAGGGAACACCAGGGTCAAAGGAAGTATGGAAAGAAGAAAAAGAAAAAACGCTCACAATTAGTGCTGGATAGGTTTGAAGGAAAAAAGCTGTAGAAGGCTATGGGGTTTTGATGTATGAAAATGTTAGAATGTCTGTCATATAAGGCATTAATCTAAATCTCTATTTTAGTTGGCATATATTTTGACAGTCTTGGGAAAAAGTATGAAATGTTAGGAGTCGGGTTGCTAACACAAAGGGCTTCAGTCCAATTTATGGGAAACCCAGAATCTTTTGCATGGCTTGCTTCAAAGACCAATGCATTGAACTCTATGGATTCAACATTGCATCTAAGTTTGTGATTTTCACATATGATTTTGTCTCAAATTATAATAATTTTGCCTCTAACCTAATGAGTCCTGAGTCATCCAGGTGGAAAGAAAGTACACTTCCATAATGTACTTAAAGTGCTCTATTATCACGCACAAATTTTGTACTTAACATACTAAAAATTCTTCTTTAGTACTTCTTAAAGGGTTAGTTCACCCAAAAATGAAAATTATGTCATTAATTACTCACCCTCATGTCGTTCCAAACCTGTAAGCCCTTCGTTCATCTTCGGAACACAAATTAAGATATTTTTGATAAAATCTGATGGCTCAGTAAGGCCTGCATTGCCAGCAATAACACTCCCTTTTTCAATGCCCAGAAAGCTACTAAAAACATATTTAAACCAGTTCATGTGACTACAGTGGTTCAACCTTAAAGGGTTAGTTCACCCAAAAATGAAAATAATGTCATTAATTACTCACCCTCATGCCGTTCCACACCCGTAAGACCTTTGTTCATCTTCAGAACACAAATTAAGATATTTTTGTTGAAATCCGATGGCTCAGTGAGGCCTGCATAGGGAGCAATGACATTTCCTCTCTTAAGATCCATTAATGTACTAAAAACATATTTAAATCAGTTCATGTGAGTACAGTGGTTCAATATTAATATTATAAAGCGACGAGAATATTTTTGGTGCGCCAAAAAAACAAAATTACGACTTATTTAGTGATGGCCGATTTCAAAACACTGCCTCAGGAAGCTTCGGAGCATTATGAATCAGCGTATCGAATCATGATTCGGATCGCTTGTCAAACCGCCAAACTGCTGAAATCACGTGAATTTGGCGCTCCGAACCGCTGATTCGACACGCTGATTCATAATGCTCCGAAGCTTCCTGAAGCAGTGTTTTGAAATCGGCCATCACTATATAAGTCGTAATTTAGTTTTTTTGGCACACCAAAAATATTCTCGTCGCTTTATAATATTAATATTGAACCACTGTACTCACATGAACTGATTTAAATATGTTTTTAGTACCTTTATGGATCTTGAGAGAGGAAATGTCATTGCTGGGTACGCAGGCCTCACTGAGCCATCGGATTTCAACAAAAATATCTTAATTTGCATTCCGAAGATTAACAAAGGTCTTACGGGTGTGGAACGGCATGAGGGTGAGTAATAAATGACAATTTTAATTTTTGGGTGAACTAACCCTTTAATATTATAAAGTGATGAGAATACTTTTTGTGCGCCAAAAATAACAAAATAGTGACTTTATTCCACAATGTCTAGTGATGGGCGATTTCAAAACGATGCTTCATGAAGCTTTGAAGCTTTACGAATCATTTGCGAGGCTTCGTTACATCATAAGTGTTTTGAAACTTCAATAGTTCACGTGACTTTGGCAGTTTGATATGCGCTCCGAACCACTGAATCGAAACAAATGATTCATAAAGCTTTGAAGCTTCATGAAGCAGTGTTTTGAAATCGCCCATCACTAGATATTGTTGAATAAAGTCGCTATTTTGTTATTTTTGGCATACAAAAACTATTCTCATCGCTTTATAATATTAAGTTTAATATTTAATTAAGTAATAATAACTTTCTGGGCATTGAAAAAGGGAGTGTTATTACTGGCGATGCAGGCCTTACTGAGCCATCGGATTTTATCAAAAATATCTTAATTTGTGTTCTGAAGATGAACAAAGGTCTTACGGGTGTGGAACGACATGAGTAATAAATGACGTCATTTTCATTTTTGGGTGAACTAACCCTTTAAGATAATCTTAAGAACATCTAAGTGTCCTCAAATGCATTATTTTGAGACACTATGAACATGAACAAAAATGTGCTTTTAACATATCTCTGTATTAAAAAAATGTATCTAGTTACCACTTGTAGTACACAAAGTCTTTCAAGCCAATTTTGTAACTTGCCAAAAGTCACCATGAAACAGAAGCTGTGATATTCTTCTCTTCCCTATTGTGACATATATCAGAGTAAAATGGCTTCTCAAACAAACAAACAAACAAAAATGGACGGGACTTGATTTTGTCCATCGGGAATTGATTGGTTCATTGGATGGTTGTGTTTTTCTATTGCTGTGATCTCATGTGAGTGACAAGTTGCCCCGTCTTTGCACCAATCATCAGAGAAGAGACACCTTTTAGGAGTAAATAAGGAAAAGATGTCTCTTTGAGGGAACTGTCACAGTGACAAGCTGTTGTACCCCTACTAAAGGTCAAATTTAAAAAAAAAAAAATTCTGAGATTGTGCCCAAAGGAAGGTGAAACTAGTTGAACCTAGTGGTGCCTCAGGTCTTAAGCCTTCTTCAGACAGTCAGTCCAAATCCGATTTTTGTGCATATTTGATTGGAATTCGATCATTTATAGCAAGTTTGAACAGCAAAAAAAAAAAAAAAAAAATCACATGAAATCAGATTTTTACAAATCTGTTTCAAGCTACATTCATATGTGGTTTGAAATCCAATTCAAATCTCCTTCCTGGAAATCTGTTTCAGTCTGACCGCTCTGATCGGATTTCACATAACTTTTCTGCCTATATCTCACTTTCTCATGCCAAGTAAAATGTAAACACGTCAAACTGCGTTGCAGAAACAAGGTTGCATTGTGTTGTTGTCAATGCGCAGGTCACGCAGAAAATACTAGACGGGTTACTCATTTGCAACTTTGTTTCAAGTCACAACTAACCAGTTCACAGCATGTGAAGAGTTCAGCTCCAGAGCCTGGCACCCTTATTCCAGTACTTTTGCCAATGTGAAAAATCACAGGAAGTGACAGGTGAACTTGTGAACTCTTGTGCTAAACTCAACGGTGCAGCAAACTCCAGGTTACAACGACAGTAATATCTCTATATTAGCACAGCTGAGCAATCTTTTGAAGTGGGAACTCTACGCCAAGAGTCTGAGGATATATCACTTTGACATCACTTGTTAGTACTGCAGTACGAATCTCTACTATTTATTGATTACATCTGAGGTATGTACAGAAAGACAAATTGCATTTATTAAATGTAGAAACTTTGAATTCAAAAGTTAGAGGCTTAATATAAATTATGCGTGGTGGTTGAGTCTTTCTCTAAGACGGATATTAAAGAATGACATATTTGTTATTTTTGTTTACTTCACTTTCATGACACATTCCTTTAGATCGTCAACAGAAAATAATCCATAAGATGGCAAATTCTGAGATTTATGTACACGTTTTCATAATTAACTATAAATAAGGTCTGATCTGTCAACGAACAAGGGACGACAAATCCTTTCATGGCTTCTACAAAAGGAATGCATATTCCTTTAATGCAATTCAGGACAGTGAACGCAGACTTGCATGACTTGCTGTTCACTTTTAATAGACCATGGCATCCTGGCCCATAAATGTCACACAGCCAAGCCTGATGAGTGAGACGTTCCTCTAACTGTCATATGGGTTGACCAAGAATTCTTTAATTAATTTTTTATTTGTTTTCAAATTTATATTTAATATGAAGAATCTGAGATGCAGCCCAAAGGAAGAATTCTGTGAATCTGCCTTCTGCCTCCAACTACACATGGACTAGTAAAGACGATATCCTCTTTTATCGAGTGAACTGTGTTGAGATGAGAAGATTTACTGTTTAAGTAATGCAGAAATCAGAGTGCTTTCCCAAAATTGTGTGTGCACTAGAAAACTCTGAGCCTACTTGAAAGGGTTGTCTAAAGGTGGAGTCACATTACATTAGCAAAATTTTGACAAAAAAGGCCTTGTCAATAGTGTAGTGATGTGTGAAGTCACACAGAAGTCACTTTTAAACAAAGCGTTCTGTTGGTCAACAAGGCGAATTCACGTGAGCATCTTGAACCCATTGCAAAATTTTCGCATTCACGTGGAAATCACGACTGTGTGATTTCTTATTGAAACGAATGAATTTCGCCAAGGAAAATTTTGTGAAAAACGGTAACGGTGACCAGACTTTAAGGCATGACTTTTCAAACAAGGATTCGGGGACCTCCAAAGGGCTAGAATTGTTAGGGAATGCTCCAAAAAGTTCTGAGAAAAATAGTAAAAAAAAATAATATAACAAAAATTATATGAAAATTAATAATATTAAATAAGTTTGACCATCACAAATGATTATTCTAAAAATGATAAAAATCCAAAAACAAATAAAACCTAACAGAAAGTAAATATTTTCTAGATATTACATTTTTCGTGGTATAAATGAATCTGCATACATGAAAATGTTGCCTATATATTTTAAGATCATCTTCATATTTGAGCGTCCATGGCATCAAAAAATGTGGATGCAATTATTATGAAGCATTTCATTCTACTACATAATCCATCCTAATATATAGTTTACATCTTTGCATGCTTTAGGTCACAATTATAATGCATTTCTCATAGTTGCTTGTTTCCCAGAGGCAGTGGGAGAAGTGGAATCATACTCGGGTTCAGACCAAGTAAAAGCCTCAAGGGCAGTTCAAGCTTTGGAAAGTGTTCAAATTAAGTTTCAGTTATTTGTGGGTGGTCATATTGAAATTGGGGAGAGTAGTGTGAGTCGAACCCTATAATAACAGTTAAAACCCTCTGTCTGGCAGGTTTTTGCCATTTAAAACTGAGAAGGTACAAAAGTAAAAGCACACTGAAAAATGATGGTGGCTTTAGCAGCATATACGTACAGTGTAAGCGGTCTGAAAGCACATATAACTACTAATACAAGAGATGTTTGGTTGTTTGGTTTCAGAGCGCTTATATATGCTGACTTGCTAAAGCCACCATCATTTTTCAGTGTGCCTTTGTTCCTTCCCAGTTTTAAATGGCAGTTTTGATGATGCCTGAGACACCACCAGTCGGTATACACACGCTGTATCACAAGTGCCACAGCAACCAACTGTATGTTTGTTAAGTGAGTCTCCAAATACAGAGCTGACTTAGTTTGGCCAAAATTAAAAATTGTCATCAATCAATCATCCTCATTTCCCCCGTTTTCATTTTATCAAACATATTAGGGTTGCACGGTGTACCGGTACTACGGTAGTATCGCGATACTAACGCTTCAAAATACTAACGATGCCATTGTATTTTTTAAACGGTAGTATCGTCAGTACCGTAAGGAATGTTGCATGTGCGGCAGGTACACTTCAATTGAACATGCTTGCCTGCAAAAACATTACAAGAGACTGCCGTTGCCTGTCTGCTGTGCCCTGTGTAGTAAATGCTCTGTAGAATTAGCGCCTTATTGTTTCCCAATGCTTCAGTTAATTTTGAAATGAGATAAAGTTGCACTTGCCCGTTGTTGTTCGCAATGCATTTTTTTTTCTGGAGAATATGTCTGAAATTCACTTAATTAACATCATAATATCTTTATATAAGAATGAATTCTCGCAGTTTTTCCGATGCTCATTTGACCACTTCTGGAAAAGGTGTTAATAGTTTGTTTCTAGAAACATCTTTGCGAAGACGATCCAGACAAACGCAATTCCATTCATCAATAGGCTTTAGCGGCTTTGCACTCGGTTCTTATCAATCATATCAATCGTGATTTTAACATTATAAATGTATTATATGTTTTAATATACATACTGCTCTCCAGTCAGGGTTGGAAATTTCAAGATATGCTGGCAAAAATGCTCCTGATAGTTCGTGACACGAGCAAGAGCGCTGTTTTTGTTTCGTTTCTAAATGAATCTGTTTTTGAACAAATTGGGCGAGTCACTGACTCACTAAGCCATTCCTAAGTCATTTGCTTCGTTCCTGAATGAATCAGCCGTTTTGAACGAATCGGTTGAATGATTCATTGACTTAATCATTAACACCTGCTGCCACCTACTGGCGACTTTAGTCTCCCATTTAAAAGTAGGCCTATTCTATCATTTTTTACCATCTAAAAGTAGGCCTATTCTATCCCCCCCCACGAAAAGATTTTTATTTCTACTATATTCAGATTTTTATATTTGAAACATTAATCTCATAACATTATTTATGCAATTGTAACTGAAGTACAAATGCATAAATGCTACATCGTAATCACTTCATGCAGCTTCTGTGCTACTGTGCAGTGCTAAGATGAATTTTGTTTACAATTATTCATTTGATTGGTAATAAAAGCCTGTTATTCATTCTCATTAATGAAGTATTCAGAGAAAAATCTGGTCTGTTTTCATGTATTTATGAAAGTTTGGTTCATTTTGTATACTGCATGGTATCGCGATACTACTTGGTATCGTGATACTTCAGCTGGTATAGTATCGTAAGACATTTTTATGGTATCGTGACAACCCTAAAACATATATATATTTTTTTTTTTTTTGAAGAGGAATATACTGGATTTTTTCCATCCAATTACATTAACTTTCAGCTTTCAAGCTTCAAATGCGCACCATAAATGTATCATAAAAAAAGAAGCTGTATGATAGCTTTATGTGATGAACAAAACGAAATCTATGAAATCCCATTTCCACTACACAAGATAAAGTTACAATTATAACATAATGAAATAAAAAGTTGACATTTTGACAAAGTGATAATTATGACATGGTTATCATCACAAAAACTCAAAATTATGAGATAAAAAGTATAAGCATTAAAGCATACATTTGAATTTTTATGTCATAATCACAACTTATCTCATAGTTATGATTAGTATGTCATAATTTAAACTTTTTATCTCTGAATTATAACAGCTCACTGGACGGGAAGATTGTAGCAACTTCAATTTCATTTTTTTTCCCCTCACACATAAATTCAGAAAGAGCACATGAGTAATTGACTACTTTTATGATACTTTTATAGTGATTTTGCAACTTAAAAATCCACAGAAGAAAAAGTCATACAGTTTGAAACAACATGAGGATAGGTACTGCTGCATAAATGTCTCAGATACTGTAAACTTATCAGTTGTCTTGTCAGAATAGCCAAGTTCAGCATGCCAGCAATATTTGGGACTAACACTATATAAGCCTTGCACTTTTAGAACCTGTAGGGTTGATAGCTGACCATTACTGTCCACCTCAGAGCACGTCTGAGACCAGATCGAAGTTTTCGCTCCACACTTGGCTCAAAAGTGATGCTTTTAGCAAATGGTTAATAATAATAGTCATTTGGGGGTGAATTTGCGTGGCCTTAATATAAGGCCATGCAGAGTGTTCTTAGATCGATTGAGCAAATCCATTGGAATTCTTATGAGAGATGAAAGCAGGGAGGCTCTGTAGTGATCCTGGTGCTCTTTAATTGATCCTCGGAGCAGCCAATATCTTGCTCATCATAAATTCTCTTTTAATATACTGTAGGCACACAGAGCTAGAGTCTGGAGCCAAAAAAATGACTCTCAAAGACAGATTCCAACATTCAGTGTGGCCAACCTAGCAAACATTAAGCAATGTCAACCCTGCAGATGCAGGCTTTTCAATTTACTGATCTTTTTTATTAGGCCTGAGCACCGATGGTGTGAGGACCCTCTTGGAATTGCTCAGCTTATATTTCAATTGTTTCTCCAACACAACAATAAGATTAAATGAACACTTTGTCTTAAGTCTCCTTCTCAGACAGAATAATCTTGTGTCACCTCTAGAGTTTCTGAAGAGATCTCAACAGTGTAACAAACTTTGTTTAGAAAAAAAGTTAGATTTAAAAGTCAAATTAAGGCTCAATTAAATATCAAAGATTTTATGATAAAAAAATTTCTCATTCTTAAAAGACCAACTTCTCTGAACTATGCCATGTTAATTTAAAGGGATAGTTCACCAAAAATGAAAATTCTGCCATCATTTACTCACTCTGATATAGTTCCAAACCTTTGTTCTGCTGAACACAAAAGAATATATTCGGAAGAATGTCAGTAACCAAACAGATCTAGCCCCCCATTTACTACCATAGTAGGAAAAAATAATCTGTTTGGTTACTGACATTCTTCCGAATATATTCTTTTGTGTTGAGCAGAACAAAGAAATTCATACAGGTTTGGAACTACTTGAGGGTGACTAAAAGATGACAGAATTTTAGTTTTTGGGTGAACTATCCCTTTAATTAACTCCTACTAAGTGTCAACATTTGTTTTGTTTCTATTTTTGAACTGTAATACTGTGAAATATTGCAATTTAAAATAGCTGTTTTATATTTAAATATATTTTAAAATGTCATTTATTTCTGTGATGGCAATGTAGAATTTTTTTGCAGCCATTACTCCAGTCCTCAGTGTCACATGATCCTTCAGAAATCCTTCTAATATGCTGATTTGATGCTCAAGAAACATTTATTATTATTATCGATGTTGAAATTGTCATGATCACCAGTGAGAGTGCCCTATCAGCCACTAGAGGGCACTCCATCCCGGACTCTCATTTCCACCTGTTACACGGACTACAATTCCCATACACACTCACCGGACTCATTATCCAATGTCATTACACCCAGCTGTATTGTATCATGTCATTAGTGTCTGTCTATTTATATTGAGCTGTTTCTGTCCTTGGTTGTGGTTCGTTGTTTAATGTCATGCGTCTTCCTATTCCCCGGTTGTCTGTTTTGGTTTTCTTTGTGTTATTTCGTATCTGTTTGTTTGGACTGATTTCATGGACTTTGACCCTTGCCTGCTCTGTGGATTACGTTTTTGGATTGCCCTCTAATAAATCTCTGCTGCACTTGGATCTACCTCTTGTCTGTGTGCATACCGTGACAGAAATCAGTTGTACTGCTTAATATTTTTGTGGAAACTGTGATACATTTTTATTTTCAGGATTCTCTGATTAATAGAACAGCATTTATTAAAAATATGTATTTTGTAACATTATAGGCATGTCTTAAATTGTAACAATTTAATGCATCCTAGATGAATAAAAAGATTTGTTTCTTTTTAAAATATTTACTGACCCCAAATTTTATACACTGACCCACCATGAAAGGTGCAAAAATACACTGTTAGTCTGTAATCAGAAACCACACTAGATAGGCTACTTCATTTGCAATATTCATAATCAAACATACATAATTGATGTGTAAAGCATTTCATTCTGAACTTACATTGATGCTTTCATAAATATCACATCCAGTTACATAATAGGCCACATTCTTCTATGTGCAAAATTATTTTTCTTTAAATTAATATGTTGTCCTTACTAGTTTGCAGGCAGGCTGACTCAGTACTATGAGACTCTATCCAACAGGACATTTCAACTATCTCTAAAATTCACAAACTGATTGACATTACGCTATTATATAAATAAAGATCTTGCCAAGAACTGCTCGTTCTAAACTCCTTCTTCAACACACACTCACCACAAGTGCAGGAACCCCTGCGACCACCGCGTACAGGATAGCTGGCGGGATCGCGCCGGACTCCTCTGGTCCGAGATAGGGCTTCGTATAGGCATTATCATGACAGAAAAATCCCTGGATGTGCACGTTGAAAGTATCGGTGTACTCAAAGTAGTATGCCAGCATGACAGTCCCTGCCATGATCACCAACTGAAAGTAAAGCATTGTCGATAAGGGTCATACAGATCCTGGGAAATAAGTGAAGGTTCTTCGGTTTCGTCTCCTACGATAGCATTGGCATGATTTCCTCTTATTCCATTATCACTCCTAGTAAATCCGCCAGAAATAGTAGCGCATTGTGTCAGTGACGGTCAGAGCGCTGTAAAGTGCGCTGTAGTCTATGAGAATGAATTGGGTTAGAGCTCGCGCAGACTGGGCAGCTGCACGGGCTGTAGGCGTGCCTCACTTTAATAAGTGATGGGATGCCTGCAAAAAATGCACTTGAACTGTTTTATCTCAAGGTATTATATATTATCGAATCCTTCGTGCTGTTTTATGATCCCAAATATTTCATACTTGGAGTCTTGCTAATCCTGATTAGCGGAAGGACTTGTCAAGCAAGTTTTTATTAACAATATAACAACTTCGAAGAGCACCTTACATTTGCAAATGTCTCTAAACTAAAATTCTGAAATAATATATAAAATAACTAATTAAATTGGGTAAACCATTCTGCAACCCTTTGGTTGATAAATCAATTAAACACAATGAATTGATAAATTAATTGTCTTCAAGATATTTCATTTGCATACTGTTGATGTATGAATGTAGAAAAGTAAAGGCTTCGATGTATTTTTGAAGACTTATGACGAACTGAGCGATGCTGCCCTCTTGTGAATGTACGTTAGACTTTGACTAATATGTATCACTTTCACTTAAAATAAAAAACAAATACCACAAAAAAACACTGAATCTATGAAATAAAAATGTAAATTGGAAATGTGATTTTTAAAGTTTTGTTTGTGCAGCTCTTATTCCTCACAGTAATGCCAGAGCTTGTTGTGGGTTTTGTATTGACACCTAGTGGTCTGGATGCTTTGAAGTTTGTTTACCGCATGCTGCTGCTTCATAGCGAATTTGTTTGTTTTTCTTTTTGTCTGATGCGTTTCATACTACACTCATCTGAACTTTTGGATTCAGTCAACAATAATTTCCACGTTGTTTCATCACTGCAGCCGCCTATTCTATACTGTTTGGAAATTTTGTTTTTCGTTTGATTTGCTTGTTTTGTTTAGATTGTAGCCTATATTTAAACTGACCACTGGCCAGTAAGTAAAAGGTATTCTTGTTATCAGGGCCCAAGGCCCAAGGGTGGTCACCTGTCCAGTTTTAAGTCAGACCTTTGGGGTTTAAAATCGGCAGGCCTATCATGTCAGCGCAGCATCCAGACCCTCATTTATTCCTTTTTAAAGGGATAGTTCACGCAAAAAATTAAAATTATCCCATGATGCATTTATTTGGGGCTTCAAAACATGCCCGTTTACTACCCTTATAAAGCTTGGTAGAGACAGGGTATTTTTAAATATATCTCCGATTGTGTTTGTCTGAAAGAAGATTGTCATATACAGGATGTCTTGAGGGTGAGTAAATCATAGGGTAATTTTTATTTTTGGGTGAACTATCCCTTTAAGATCATCACTGTTTTATACCCAATGGTGAATAATTAATAAATAAATATAAAAAAATGCTATGTTTAAGTTAATATTAAGTGACGTAGATTTTAGATATAATATTGTAAATATCGACTGATTTTTCTTTGTTTCAAACAGAGTCACAGCAGAAGTCATTCAGCATTTTTGAATGAATCCAGCGAGATAATGATTCAATGACCCATTCATAGAATCAGCCGATTTGGACAAATGGGTTGAAAGCCTCAGTGACTGCATCCGAAATCGCATACTCTCGATTCGATACTTATTTTGAGTAATGATTTTAAGTAATTACTTAATGACCGCTAAAAAAGTAGTATGACTGTGCATAGTATGAACGTGATCAGGATGTACTACAATTGCCATGCTGTCATTATCATGTGACCTACCAGCGTCAGTTACGTTGCTTCACCACCATTCACAAATCCTTTCCCGTGGCTTCATTGGATAGTAAAGTGTCTATCGTATGCAGGCCCGGATTGGCTAATCGGGAGCACTGGGAGAATTCCCCGTGGGCCAGTCTGTTTTTTAGGCCGCGAGGGCCGGTTTTGTCATAGCACTGTGTTGAAATATGATCTAGAATATGTCAAAGCGGCCAAATGTACTAAGCTGAGTAGCCTACCTTTTTCCTAAAAAAAAGTCAGTGGCAGATTTAGGCATGGGCGACATGGGCAACGGCCCAGGGCGGCATCTTTCTGGGGGCGGCCCGGGGCACCCGCGCAAGAAAAAAAAAAACCGAATGCGCGATCGGGGTTTTACCGTTCATTTGCACGTAACGTCAATGATATCATGTCACCCTGTGGGTAAATTAACCTGGTCGGGAGGGACTCGGAGTATGCGCCCGGAGAAGACAGTGCACTTAAAAGTAGGCTATATAGCAAAAATCATCTGGCCCAGACACTTCTTAAGTTCTGGGCCAGATCTGTGAAACGGACTCGGGCCGGTGTCTTTTGGCACAATGGGCCAATACCGGCATAGATCCGTTTTTCCTCATCTGGACCAGCACTGGGCCAGCTCCGGACCAGATGTGGATTCCTTTATGCCGATTTGGCCCAAATGTGGGCCAAATCTGGTCCAGAACCGTGCCGGATCAGGGCCAGCTCATTTTGTATAGTTTATCTTTTGATCCATCTTCTATTTATTTGGCATATTAAAACAAATACACAAAACAATGCAAACCAGTAGATCTTTTCTTTTTATTTTGATAATTTTTGCACAAGTACTCAAAGTTTATATAAAACACTTAAGTGTCTTTACTTGCTATTAAAGTGTTCACCCCAAAATAAAACATTCTGTCATTATTTACCCACCCTCATTTTGTTCTGCAACCGTAAGACTTTCATTCATCTTCGGGACACAAATGAAGATCTTTCTGATGAAATACGAGCTTTCTGTTCCTCTGTTGACAGCTATGCAACTACCACTCTGATGTTTAAAAAGTTCATAAAGAGATTGTAAAACTAATCCATATAAATTGAGCGCTTTAGTCCAAAATTTTCTGAAGAGACACAAGCGCTTTATATGATGAATGGATTGAATTTAGGATTTTATTCACATATAAGCATTTATCAACTCACACGATTAATTTGGCGATCTCTTTATGAACTTTGTAGTTGAAGTTCATAGAAGTGTAGAAGTGGTAATTGTATAGCAGTCAACAGAGAGAAAAAGATCTTCATTTGAGTTCCAAAGATAAAAGAAAGTATTACGAGTTTGAAACATAATGAGATAATTAATGACAGAATTGTCATTTTTGGGTGAACTATCCCTTTAAAGGATTAGTTCACTTTCAATGAAAATTACCCCAAGCTTTACTCACCCTCAAGCCATTCTAGGTGTATATGACTTTCTGATGAACCCAATCGGAGATATATTAAACTATTAGGCTTGAGGGTGAGTAAAGCTTGGGGTAATTTTCATTTGAAAGTGAACTAATCCTTTAAGTCTCTAGTTACATCATATTCACTAAGCTTAAAGGGATCATTCACCCAAAAATGAAAATTTGCCATTAATTTACTCAGTAAAGAAGATTTTTAGCTGAAAATGTGGTCCTTGTTGATTTGTATAATATAAAAGTATAATATAAAAGTCAATGGCTACAGTCAGTTTGAGAGTCAAAAAAATACAAAAATACAAAAATGAATACCTGTGGCTCCGGATGATTCACTGAGGTCTTATGAAGTGAAAAGATTGGTCTGTTTCGCTTCATAAGATCTCAATGTAACGTCAGCATCAGTCATAGGTATTAACTTTGTTTTGCCTGTAATATGTTTTTATGACTCTCAAAGTGACGGTAGCCATTGACTTGCATTATACAAATCACCAAGGACCACGCTAAAAATCTTTACAGTTCAACTGAAGAAAAAATGTCACCTACATCATGGATGGCTTGAGGGTGAGTAAATTAACAGCAAATTTTCATTTTCTGGTGAACTATCCTTTAAAACTGTGTTTCCCAACCCTGTTCCTGGAGGCACACCAACAGTACACCTTTTGAATGTCTCCCTTATCTGAACCATATATTTCTGGTCTTGGAGTTTCTACTAACGAACTGATGAGTTGAATCAGGTGTGTTTGTTTAGGAAGATTTGGAAAATGTGTACTGTTAGTGTGCCTCCAGGAACAGGGTTGGGAAACACTGCTTTAAAACATTGATACCCAAATAGTTAAAACAATCTCACAACTTTTCTGAATGTATATTTAAAGAAGAAAATAGAAGAAATGGGAAAAAAAGCATACAAAAAATAATTTCATATAATGAACCATAAACACATCAAAAACCAATCAGGACAGGTCGGAAAACCATGGTATTACAAACCAATTCATATGTGCCGTTTAATTCCCATGAGGCATCTGCAGAAAAAAGAAGAAGAAGAAAGCTGTTAGATATTCATGTAATTGTCCCACTAAATCAAGAATCTGACTGTTGTGAGGCTTGTCTATATGAGCCTCTACTATCATTGCTGTGTGTAGTCATCCCTGATGTTGGTGGAGATGTCAGTCCAAATCCGATTTTTGTGCATATCTGATTGGAATGCGATCATAAAGTGTGAACCGCAAAACAAATTACATGAAATTTGATTTTTACGAATCTGCTTTGAGCTACATTCATATATGGTTTGAAATCATATTCAAATGTCATTTCTGGAAATCAGTTTCAGTTTGACCGATCTGATCAGATTTCCCCTGGTTTATGTCACTTTCTCATGCCATGATCAGATTCCAATCGGATACACAAATAATCGTATTTGGACTGACAGTGTGAACGTAGCCTTTGACACATCAGACAGGCTGTGTACTTTGTCTTTAAATTTCCCCTTCTCAATCTGTGTTAAAGCACTCCAAAGCAATCTAGTGCTATTGGTCCGATCACTCTGCTTTGGCTGAAATTTTGTTGACACTTATTTACTTCACACAAATGAACACCAACTTTTAACAACTGCTGCAAATTAAAGGATTAGTTCACTTTCAAATAAAATTTCCCTGATAATTTACTCACCCCCCATGTCATCCAAGATGTTCATGTCTTTCTTTCATCAGTCGAAAAGAAATTAAGGTTTTTGATGAAAACGTTCCAGGATTATTCTCCTTATAGTGGACTTCAATGGAGCCCAAACGGTTGAAGGTCAAAATTACAGTTTCAGTGCAGCTTCAAAGGGCTTTAAACGATACCAGATGAGGAATGAGGGTCTTATCTAGCGAAACCATCTGTCATTTTCGAAACAAATACAACTGTATATGCTTTATAAACACAAATGATCGCCTTGAACGTGCTTCTGCTTTTCTTATTCTTCAAAAAGCTTACGCTGTATGTCCTACGCCTTCCCTATTCTAATTACGGAACGAACGCAGCGTATGTAGGACATACAGCATAAGCTTCTTGAAGAATACAGAATTGTAATTTTGACCTTCAACCGTCTGGAGGCCACTGAAGTCCACAATAAGGAGAATAATCCTGGAATGTTTTCATCAAAAACCTTCATTTCTTTTTGACTGAAGAAAGAAAGACATGAACATCTCGGATGACATGGGGGTGAGTAAATTATCAGGACATTTTATTTGAAAGTGAACTAATCCTTTAAAATGACCAGAATAAAAAAATGTCACTCATGTAAGTCATTGTGATAAAAATCTGCTCTCCTATACACATTTTTCACTGTTGTATCCAAGTAAAAAATCTCTAAATTTCTCCTTATGCTTTTCTCATGTACAATTTGAACTAAATATGAAGTGTCTGCAAAATATTAATATAATGCTTTTCATAATGTTTTCTAAAAAGATAAGACAAGCCCAGTCCACAGAAAATAATCTCTAAATGTAGAGATAATAATACTGTACAGTATTTTATAAATAAATGTGCTGCAACTGGGCTTGGCATACACTAACATGTGACAATAAACTCAACTGTCCCCTTTTTCTGTATGAAGTCAGCTACCATTGCTTATTGTAATGGTATGGTGATGAAAAACAGTAATAGCTAAAAACACAACCCACCACTATGCTGCTTCTATCTGAAATTTACCTCAGTTAAGACCTCTTTGGCTCTGGCACATTCCTTCTGGCCACCGCCACGGTCAAAGGCAAGAATAAATCAATGGATGCCGCAAGAATCTGCTGCACTGGTAGAGGACTGGTTATTCCTTACAGCTCCTGTTGAGAAAATATATATATATATGTGCAATTAGTCTCCAACCTCCAGACTAATAAGCTCCTGAATCCTGATTGAAATCTCATCTGCAATGTAGATCAGTTAAAGGATAAATAGGTATATTAAGAATTTAAATATTAATTTAAATTGATCAGAATCATTTAATATGCTGATTTGATGCTCGTTGAAAATGGTTGTGCTGCTTAACATTTTTGTGGAAATGGTGATACTTTTTTCAGGATTCTTTGATGAATAGAAAATGTTAATTAATTTATTTGCATTTATTGAATTAAGTTTATTACAGCATTTACTAAATAGAATTTTTTTGTTATAAATGTCGTCATTTAGGGTTGACTGTCACTTTTGATTGATTTAAAGTATCCTTGATGAAGTATTCATTTCTTTTTTTTAATCTTACCACAAATTTTTGAATGATATAATTGTTTCCACAAAATATAAAGCAACACAACTGTTTTGAATACTGATAATAATCAGAAATGTTTCTTGAGCACCATATCAGTATATTAGGATGATTTCTGAAGGATCATGTGACACTGAAGACTGGAGTAATGATGCTGAAAATACAACTTTGATCACAGGAATAAATTACATTTTACTATAGAATGTAGGTTAATAATATTTCACAATATTACTGTTTTTACTGTATTTTTGATTAGATACAGTCTTGGTGAGCAGAAATGACTAGTATTATTATTTTGCATTAGTTGACATGAACTAAGAATTAACTGCACTTCTACATCATTTATTAATCTTTGTTAATGTTAATTTCAACATTTACAAATACATTAAAATCAAATGTTGCATTTGTTAATATTGCACTGTGAAGTAACATGAATAATAGACAACTGTATTTTTTTTTAGCTAACGTTAACGAAGATTAACAAATATCTATGTAATGTTAATGGTTAGTTCATGTTAGTTATTAACTAATGTTAACAAATGAACCCTTGTTGTAAAGTACGGGTCTGCGGTAGGCCTTAGCTTATCACTAGCATTACCACGCAATTAAAACTTTAACAGTAAAAATGAAAGCAGTTAAAATCCGTCAGTTATATAATTATAATCCTCTGCATCGTCAGCGTGTTAGCTTGCCCTCTGCTAACATAAGAGTTAACTAACATTACGATTCAATACCGATCTAATAAGCAATAAAAACTCCAAACCTTAAGTTTAAACTTTAAGCCAACGAGTACACAATAATAATTAATAAGAAATTAATTCATTAATAGAACAGTTTGACTTACTTTGGTGATGTTTTTGAGGCAGGATACCGAGCACCGACTGTGGCTGCCTCCTCTTCTAAACTCCAGAAAAGATTCGCGCTCTCGTTTCCACGGATACGGGCCGAATCTGCTTTGCGACTGTTGTTCCCGCCCACTGAAACCGGGACCGGGCTGGATCCGTTTTAGAGCAGTGACACGGAGGTGACTGGATTTGCCGGTTTGAAAACGGATCCGGCACGAAGTCACCTGCTGTCTGGGATACGAGAAGAAGGGATGAGGTGACATCTGTAGGGAGAGCGGGAGGGGAGCGGGACAAGTTCTAAATCAATACTAAATTATGGTAAGACAAAAGGTCTAAACCACCGGAGGCCGATTTAGGTAAATAAATGAAAAGGAAGAGGGGAAACATGCAAAAGTTAAAGGCATGCATGCAGCTATTACTCATATCGTAATAATAGTACGCAAATAATAAAATATAGGGCCTATTATTTATGTTATTGCTTGCTATGCTTTTACACATTGGGCAACAATATTCATTTTTCTGTCCAATTTGCTTACATAACCTGACAGTAAAATGTGATTTTTTTATAACAATGTAATGTCAGGGTTCTGTCACTTCTGTCTAGTTTATTTCTTGGTTTTGTGACAGAGCTCTGACACTCCCGTTCTGGTCCTGTTTTTTGTGTGAGCGTACGGTCTCGAGTGTTTTCGAGCCGTGCGCTCTCTTGTCTGCGTGCCTTGTTTCATGTTGGGAGCGTGGCGTTCGGATCCCGGCACTCGTGTCTAGTTTGGTTTCGGTTTCGTGTCGGGATTCGGACACTTGCGCTCCCAGTCCTGTCTTTTATTGTGAGCGCACGGTCGAGTGTTCCTTCATTTGCCGTGCGTTCTTGTCTCATGTTTTGTCTCTTGTTTTGTCATGTTTTGTGTAGCACGCGGTTGTTTCCACCTGCCGCGTGCTTTCATGTTTTGTCTTGTGTAGCACGCAGTCTGTTTCACGGGCTGCGTGCTCTCATGTTGTCTTGTTTTGTGTGAACACGTGGCTTATGAGTTTTCATAGTCACGTGTTCGTGTCTCGTCTTGTGTAAGCACATGGCTTGTGATTTGTCTTCATTGGCCATGTGCTTGTGTTTTTTGTTTTGTTTGGTGTGAGCACATGGCTTGTCAGGTTTCTTTGTGCCATGTGCTCATGTCTATTGTCTTGACCCCGCCTACCTTGTTACCTGATTATTGGTTGATTTGCCCCACCTGTCCTCCCTCGTTACCTGCCTTGTTTGCTCTCCTATTTATTCTCCTTGTGTTTTCAGTCCTGGGCTGGTTCGTTGTCGTAAATTTCCTGTCGTATGTTTCCCTTTTGTGCTGTCAAGTCAAGTCAAGTTAAGTTAAGTCAAGTCAAGTCTGTCAAGTCTGTTAAGTCTGTTTTCCCCCTCGGGGTAGTTTTGTTTGTGTTTTGTTTTATTTTTTATTGTTAATAAAAAGCCCTTCTTTCCCTGCATTTGAGTCCTCGCTCCTTCCACCCACCCACACCTGACATGTAAATATTTAAAAAAAAAAAAAAACATATAAAGTTGTGCAGTTTTGTTATTTATTTGCCACAATTTGTAATAATTTAAGTATACACATTTATATAAATAGCAACATTTTTATGTTAAATCCACTTTAAAAAAGATCTGCTTTTCTCAATTTCATTCACAGCCAAAAAAGACATGAAAAAAGGGCCTGGGTTTAGTGGATGATTGCTGCCATCTACTGGAAAGCAAACACTTATTAAAAAAAAATTTTAATAACATGAATTTTTAACTACTGTCACTAGATGCCTAGAGAATTAATCAATGGTTCACATTATAAAATCATTATTATAACAATAAAAATCACTCTATATCAAATTTTATCATTTTTTGTACTATAATTTTTATTTTTTTCAGTAGAGAACAGTACAGTCGTGCATTAAAGTGGGCCGGTCTAAGGCATGAAACTCCAGGGCTGAAAATGAGTCCCACTCCGGCCCTGATCGTATGCACACTTCAGAATCTTGCTGGAAGTAGTGCAGTAGGTTATCCGAGTACTTTTTGCCTACTGTTTTATGAGTAAGCCTACTGTGCATTCACATACATCTTTTGTCACATACTGTTTTTCGCCTACTATATAGTAGAGAAGTATGGGATTTCGGATGCAGCCTATGACTCACTCATTATGACATTGCCGCCACCTACTGTCGGTTTTAGTTTCATAGTTTAATTCATTTTTCCCCAACATTTAAAGGGGACCTATTGGGACCTATTATCTCCTATTATTGGGAGATATCAGGTATGTGGTTCTACCATTGGAGAAAGCATAATGGCCAACTTGGATTAGACGTGCCTTGATAACCAATCATGTTACAGCCTTGACGTCCTTGAATTTCTTTCAGAGTTGTGAAACAGTCAGTCACTGTTTGCGGATACCATCGAGATGAATGAGAATTGAATCCTAAAGATTAGCTGATAGGCTATCTACTCATTAAATGATACGCTGTTTTCCCATGTTATTCAATGTTACTGTTGAAATTTTTTTTGAGATTTCAACAAACAAAAAAAATGATAATATTGAATCAACATTGCACTATGATTGATTCTACATCACTGGTGCTGAATCAATATTGAAATTAACAAAAATAATCTTTGGTAATATCAGTGTCCATCAATGTTACAATGTGATGTTGATTCTAAATCACTTTTGTTGAAACACTGAAAACACAACTGAAATGTAATGAATTAACTTGTAATACATTTTATATGAAATATTTTTAAAGGGATAGTTCACCCCGAAATTAAAATTCTGTCATCATTTACTCATGTTTACTCATTTACTCAAGTTTTTCCAAACCTGTATGAGTTTATTTCTTGTTGAACACAAGAGAAGATATTTTAAAGAATGCTGATAAACCAGACAGTTGACGGTAGCCATTGATTTCCATAGTAGGAAAAAAATGGCTACCGTCAACTGATTCTTTATCAGTTGACGGCTGATTCCGCCAACATTCTTTAAAAGATATTCTTTTGTGTTTAACAGAAGAAAGAAACATATAGGTTTGGAACAACTTGAGGTTGAGTAAATTATGACACAATTTTCATTTCAGGCTGAACTATCCATTTAAAGCTGCAGATTCACCATATAGACATTAATCTCTTTAAATATCATAAAATAGTCATGTCAGTCACTTTCTCAATAAACACAAAATGTTTTTTGTGATTGTGTTTCAGTGAAAACAGGCTACGTTCCTCAAATTTAATAGTGATTCAGGAATATGAATGATTACCTAATAAGGCAGTAATCAGGGAGCAGGAGGAAAGGCACAGGATAGCATCAAATCCCAGGTCAGGTAATTATGCTGTTGACAACAACTCAATGTATAATCAATGTCAGCATTATCAGGAGGGTGCTTCTCATTTTGTTTAATTGTCCATCTTCATGCTTTCACTCCTACTAAAGGAGCAATGTGCTCTGCAAGCACTGTTGGATGCAAGACATGGGCTATGTGTGAAGTGTGACAATTTTGCTCATGTTCATGTCTCTTGCACTTAAAGAAATCTGTTAAAAGATGTTACAGCTTTATTCAGGAAATGTAGAAAAATGGATGCTTTATTCAAGCACTTTAATAACATTTTAATGTATCTAATTACAGTCAGTAACAACACAAGTCAAACGCAAATAACAAGCATGCAAAACAAAGGAACAGAGAAATAATAAGGTAGATGCACCATTGTTTGAAACTGTGCTAGAGAAGTCATGTAAGTATGTCAGATGGTTCAACACACAAGACATCTGTATTGGATGCACCTGTGCTTTAACTCTAATAAGGAAGCCTCAATTACTGAGAGGTGCACATGCAAAACCAAAATGGCCGTTTACCAATCAGTGGCCAATTTCAAACTACATTAGATGTTTTTCAACCATTTTTCAACAGACTTGCTAAAATCATGGCCCACCCCTAAACCAAGCCCCCAGTGGATTAGAGCAAATCAGGTAAAGCGGTTGAAAAGCCCATCGTGGTTTGAAAACGCCCCACTGATTGGGAAACACCCACTAATGTTCTGCAGAGATACACGCCTGCATGATCTTGTGATCATCAACTACAAATCACTGTTAGTTCAATGCCACTGTCTCCACCCATGTGTGCTGTCGACTTGAAAATTTAAATGCTGATCCAACACACTTTAAACATTGAAATTTCAATCTCAACCAAAATGATGGTTTGGATCAAAACTCAACATTTTATCATTGTCACCATGCTCCTTACCATAACCGTGAGTTTTACTACTAACGTAACTCACTAACATAACTCAACCGGGCCTCGCTTTTTTTTCCCTTTCTTTTTTTGCGAATGCCTTGGGCAGGAATTATTTAAATGAGGGATATTGTGATGTGTACATTCCTGGAAGAAAACTACAAACAAGGCATTTCAGGGAGTTCAGAAACAGTGCTTACTGATATAGAATAACTCCCTTTTGAGCGACCTTTGTGCTTTGTAACTTTGCAGAACTTTTTCATGCTTAAACAGCAACATTACACACTAAAGAAATTTGAAAATGTAAAAAACATAACACGACTTCTTTAAATATTGCTATATTCATGGTATCTCTTAGCTGCATTAAACAGTCTGTGACATCATACCCGTGTTACCCTCGATTTCCGGTTTTATTTTGTAGAAACCTACATGTGTCAACTACATATGACAACGGTTAAAACTGTTGAATAAAGTAATTATTTTTGTTTTTGCGCACAAAAAGTATTCTCTTCACTTAATAACATTAAGATTGAACCACTGTAGTCACGTTTCCTATTTTAACAATGTTTTTACCATATATCTGGACCTTAAAAGGTGCAATGACGTTGCTGCCTGCAGTTCAGATACCCTTGGATTTCATCAAAAAATATCTTAATTTGTGTTCTGAAGATGAATGAAGGTCTCACGAGTGTGGAACGACATGAGAGTGAGTAATAATAAATACAGAATTTTCATTTTTGGGTGAACTAACCCTTTAAATCTAAAGACAATAAAAAATTGATCGCAAAAAATACAACTTTTGAACTACTATACGTTTTCTGCAGATTATAATCATTTCCCATAATTACTGATGCTCTTCACAGCCATATTTTAGTAGTAGAATAGTAGTTTGACAAGGCTGGTTTTAAAGTCCCCCTGTAGTCAATCATTTTATCCCTTAAAACTCATCTTTGATCACCAAAATTACATATTTAAAATGTTTTTCCTGTGAAAAAAAATCTTTATGCCTTAAAATATCTTGAATGTAACTACACCCTTGCTTCATTTAGTATGCAGATGAATGAATATGCAAATTAACTCAGTCAAACGAGTTCAGAATATTGATCCACTCGGTCAACTTTACTGTAGTAAACGTTACACAATGGCAAGTGGAAATAGGCCTACTGGTTTAATTCAGCCATATACAGTATGTCTGAACCAGAAACTGATTAAGAAGAAGTGGAAGAGTGAATTATACAGACTCGTCTAAAAGTCGGTGTATCCGAATGGAAATGCGTTTTATCGCTCTACAACAGGATGCATAACGGTAATTAATATGATTAGCCTTTTGCTTTACTATGTTATTAAACAGCTAATAATGTGTTGCTAATGTTACACAAACCATGTTCCCATTTGCCATCTCAGTCTGCCTTCTAAAAATCAGTATCCTTAGAAATGCTTTGAACAACTTCGAACGTCACTGAAGAAAGGCATAAAGTTCATTATAAGATAGTAATACATCATATACACAATTCACCCCGCTATATTGCTAAATTTACCCGATTTTCATATCAATACACTGGGATAACCTGGCTTCTCTTGAAACGGTGACCCCACTGCTTCAGAGCATAGCACGCCCGTTTTTGGTTCACTGCAGTTTTAAGGAGAAAATACTCCGCAGTGGTGTTGACTGATGAATGTGCACATGCTTGTCTTAAAGCATAAAAACACCACACAGACATATGAACAACATTAAAATCTTGATTTATAACCACAGGGGGTCTTTTTGCAACTTTTAATGTAGGCCTATATCTTAACCGCTATCAATACAATATTGAAGTTGGCTATATAGAACGTAATGTTTTGCTAATATGCAAATTGTTTTCCAGTGACACATTAAGTTGAATGTATGTAGAAAGAAACATGTAATACTGGATCACGTACTACTGGATTTGGGGCTGAGAAAATCATGATGGGATTGAGCAGACAGCAAGTAAAACTGGATGAGTGGAATGAAATATCCACTAGATGGCGTGTGTGCCCACTGAAACAAACTTGAAGAAAACTTACAGGTGCTGGTCATATAATTAGAATATCATCAAAAAGTTGATTTATTTCACTAATTCCATTCAAAAAGTGAAACTTGTATATTATATTCATTCATTACACACAGACTGATATATTTCAAATGTTTATTTCTTTTAATTTTGATGATTATAACTGACAACTAAGGAAAATCCCAAGTTCAGTATCTCAGAAAATTAGAATATTACTGAAGACCAATACAAAGAAAGGATTTTTAGAAATCTTGGCCAACTGAAAAGTATGAACATGAAAAGTATGAGCATGTACAGCACTCAATACTTAGTTGGGGCTCCTTTTGCCTGAATTACTGCAGCAATGCGGCGTGGCATGGAGTCGATCAGTCTGTGGCACTGCTCAGGTGTTATGAGAGCCCAGGTTGCTCTGATAGTGGCCTTCAGCTCTTCTGCATTGTTGAGTCTGGCATATCGCATCTTCCTCTTCACAATACCCCATTGATTTTCTATGGGGTTAAGGTCAGGCGAGTTTGCTGGCCAATTAAGAACAGGGATACATGGTCCTTAAACCAGGTACTGGTAGCGTTGGCACTGTGTGCAGGTGCCAAGTCCTGTTGGAAAATGAAATCTGCATCTCCATAAAGTTGGTCAGCAGCAGGAAGCATGAAGTGTTCTAAAACTTCCTGGTATACGGCTGCGTTGACCTTGGACCTCAGAAAACACAGTGGACCAACACCAGCAGATGACATGGCACCCCAAACCATCACTGACTGTGGAAACTTTACACTGGACCTCAAGCAACGTGGATTGTGTTCCTCTCCTCTCTTCCTCCAGACTCTGGGACCCTGATTTCCAAAGGAAATGGACCACTCAGCAGCAGTCCTGTCCTTTTTGTCTTTAGCCCAGGCGAGACACTTCTGACGCTGTCTGTTGTTCAAGAGTGGCTTGACACAAGGAATGCGACAGCTGAAACCCATGTCTTGCATACGTCTTTGCGTAGTGGTTCTTGAAGCACTGACTCCAGCTGCAGTCCACTCTTTGTGAATCTCCCCCACATTTTTGAATGGGTTTTGTTTCACAATCCTCTCCACGGTGCGGTTATCCCTATTGCTTGTACACTTTTTTCTACCACATCTTTTCCTTCCCTTCGCCTCTCTATTAATGTGCTTGGACACAGAGCTCTGTGAACAGCCAGCCTCTTTTGCAATTACCTTTTGTGTCTTGCCCTCCTTGTGCAAGGTGTCAATGGTCGTCTTTTGGACAATTGTCAAGTCAGCAGTCTTCCCCATAATTGTGTAGCCTACAGAACTACACTGAGAGACCATTTAAAGGCCTTTGCAGGTGTTTTGAGTTAATTAGCTGATTAGAGTGTGGCACCAGGTGTCTTCAATATTGAACCTTTTCACAATATTCTAATTTTCTGAGATACTGAATTTGGGATTTTCCTTAGTTGTCAGTTATAATAATCAAAATTAAAAGAAATAAATATTTGAAATATATCAGTCTGTGTGTAATGAATGAATATAATATACAAGTTTCACTTTTTGAATGGAATTAGTGAAATAAATCAACTTTTATGATATTCTAATTATATGACCAGCACCTGTAGATTCATATTGGATTTTTGCTATCTTTTCTCTCTAAATGAGTTTAGGAGAACATTTAAGAAAACCCTGAGGTATATGTTGAATAATATAATAATAATAATAATAAACTATTTTAGGCTAATTAGGTAGAACTCCAGACAGATTACCATTTTATAATTTAGCCTACCCTTTATTATTCACGTAGGCATATCACTTTATGCATATTTGACAGAAGGACAAACATGTTTATATGAGGTCTGAGCTGTTTACTTGTAAGTGCAGTAGTCGCACTGCAATGGATGGATTTTGGGATTTTCATGTTGAATGCAATATTTACAGATAATACTTTAGACTCCAACCATATCAAAAACTGTTTTTTTATTTTTATGTCTATTATATTTAATAGAATAACGGTGGATATGAGGTATTTTACCTCATGCCAAATGCTTTCAGTGTATTTATGACTGGGTAAATC
Source organism: Anabarilius grahami (assembly GCA_003731715.1). Taxonomy (NCBI): domain Eukaryota; kingdom Metazoa; phylum Chordata; class Actinopteri; order Cypriniformes; family Xenocyprididae; genus Anabarilius; species Anabarilius grahami. The sequence goes on along the minus strand of RJVU01044706.1, from coordinate 9,458,184 downwards.
ATTACAGTGTCCTAAAGGTTTTAAAAAACATTTATACAGTAACGTTAGACTACATCAGTAATAGACATTTGTATTTAAAAAAAACAACGCCTTACAACCTCTCTGAGCCGTATTTGAGCCATTTGACTATCATGATAGTGTGAACAAGCGTGAACGCCCCCATCTCACACACACACACGTGCGCGCGCTTATGGTGAAAATGGGTTTTTAGCACACCTCTGACGTCATCTGGTCAGCATATTGCCTCTAATCAGAAGGTTGAATGTTGGCTTGAAACGTTAATCGCTGTTGGACATCGTTAACATCTCCATCGGCGCGTTCTCAGGGGATGGTGATTGTGTTGTCATGGTTTCAGTCATGTTGTCGCCAGGTTTGATACAGCATCTTTCCGTGTGTCTGTATCCGCAGTAAAAGCGCACTTGGGGATGGAGAAAGCGACAGCCTGAAGGAGCGCAATTACTGCACACGGGGAGAAATTCAGTATTCCTCTCTTCACGTATCGCGTTATAAAGGGACGGACCGTTTATCATGTCTGCGAAGGAAAGACTCAAAGGCAAGATGACCAAAGACAGCGTTACCTTGCTGCCCTGCTTTTATTTCGTGGAGGTAAGTGAGTCTAGTACACATTGAGAGATCTGTTTCTTATGTATTATGTGTAATTAATAAAAGAGAGTTAAGGGTATGATAGTCTTCATTTACGCGATGGTCACGTTCGAAATCAAAGCAGTCAAGCGGATTGGAACCACAGTCTGTTCATTCTGCATGACTGCACGTTAACTTTACAGATACAGTTATGGTCGTGAAAAGGACAAAACGCTTGCACTTGTTGTCAATCGCGTTATTGTTAAAGGGATATGCATGATATGTGGAAGAAATACATTGAAAAATTGTTTGCTGGCATTTGCGAATCAAATTTTGACTTGCTTCTTGATGTCTGCCATTCAAAAACACTGTTTTCCTGATTGTAAGGTGCAGTATTCATTGGCATAGACAACATGGCCTTAGTAAAGTATTACTTCAAGTCAAGGTGAAGGGAATCATCCATATTGCTTAAAAAAACAGGACTGGAAAAATAAATGGGGTTAGAATATGGGCAGTTATTATATGAAGGCCAATCTGATGTGGCCTAGATATTACAAACAAATGAGTGCTGATCACTGGTGTCATGGAGATTATGGTGGCAGTCTTTGATCTGCCTTGTTTATTTGTCAAGCTGCAGTACTGAATTCCCTATTTTTCTGAATATTGAAGAATTTTAAACATTAATCTTGTATTAAACAGCATGATCATGAACAATTGATGTTGTCTTTCTATTCTGCTTTAAAAGTTTATTTTCATTGGAGATTGGAGAATGAGGGAATAATGAACTGACTGAGAAAACTTAATGACTGACATAAGGCTCTACTCAAATATGTTGTTGATAAAGGTGTAATTATATCTTTATTGATTATTTATAGGTTATCTTTGTCATTTTGGAAGAGAGAAAGATTTCATGATACATACATGCTCCAATCCAGTGTAAATCAAGTAAAAAAAAGCTTCTATAAACACCTAACCTGGAATAGTCTGTTTTGTCAGATCAGACAGAATCCAAGCTCATTGGCTGCACTGAAATGAATATCATGTCCCTAGGTGTGACCTGGTTGCCTTCTTTAGAGTTGGCTTGCTGCGGAGACCTTGTTTCTGTCCTAAGCTGAGAATTAATTAAAAACAGTCATTTAATTTGCTTCACTTCACTGATTTTTGCTAATTAACTTCTCTGTTTCACTAATATGTTTCAGTTTACTAAATAAATTACAATATGGCTGGGAAGTTTAACTTGTCCTCCCACAATAAAAAATAAAAAAGGGATTCTTTTCATGGTTGAAATGTGCTGACAGATCTCACTTTAGGTTGTAAGTTACCATACCAGCCTTCTACAATACATTCCCACATTCTTACAATATGTTTCCACAATTGCTTACAATGATTTAAATACCAAATTGGTTCTTATTAATTTGCTCAGCCAAAGTTAGCTAGCCCTGTTAATGCTGTTTTATAATAAAACACTGCTTTGTATGTGACATTAATATCAAAATATGTTTTTATTTTGGGATTTAGATACGTATGTGCTGCTACCAATATCAATGGCCGATACCAATAAGCAGATTATTTTCATATATTTCCACATTATTTCCAAATATATCAGCTATTTATTGGTCATATAAAGGAGCATAATAGGTCACCTTTAAATGTTAATCTTTAAAAACATTAAATTAACATTGTTAAATTAATGTTCTTAAAGATTAACATTTAAAGGTGACCTATTATGCCCCTTTTTACAAGATGTAATATAAGTCTCAGGTGTCCCCAGAATGTGCGAAGTTTCAGCTCAAAATACCCCATGGATTTTTTATTCTTCCTTGTTTTAACTGCCTGGGTGGTAGGAAAAAATTTGCGGATTTGGTGTGTGTACCTTTAAATGCAAATAAGCTTTTGGTCCCCACCCCCAATCTCGCAATTCCAATATAGGAGAAGCTCACACAGCAAATATAACTCTCAAAATGGATCATTACAAACTGTTTGTGATGCAGCATATCAGATCACATAGGTATGGAATGTATTTTGTGGATGTTTGCTAACATTCGATTAGGTGCATTAGAGTTTAGGTGCATCCGAAATAGCGTACTGTTTGAGTATGTAATGCATTTGAACTTGAATGTAAAAAAGTACATTTTAACGGTTCATTCATTCTATATAATATAAATGGGGGTAGTATGAATGTAATCCGGACATACTACATCCGCCATGTTGTCATTATCACATGACCTACTGGCGTCAGTTACGTCGCTTCATCTCCATTCATAAATCCTCTCCTGTGGCCTCACGGGATGGTAAAGTGTCCATCGAATGCGCACTTCAGAATTTCACCGGAAGTAGTAGGTCATCTGGGGACTTTTTGCATGCTGTTTTTCGAATAGTTTGAATTCAGACATACTACTTTGTTGGCATACTGTTTTTCGCATACTATATGGTAGAGAATTATTCAATTTCAGACACAGCTTTTGATAGCGTGCTGCACGGCTAATGTGGCTAAAGCTACACACTGTTAGAGAGACTCAATAAGAATGAAGATGCATTTATGAATTATACAGACTGCAAGCATTTTCGGGTTAAAAATGAAAATAACGAAATGACTCTGGTCTCCTGAATACAGGAAGAAACAGTGGTACCTTTAGTTACATTTAACAGTACATTAACAATGCGCTAAAGAAACACAGTCAGAAAGACAATTTGCAAACATCACGAAATATTGGATCATGAACAGTTGGTATCGATCCATCTTTGAGAATCAACTTCTATGCAAATCATGTTTTACTGACCCTCATGTGCAAAGCAGTCTGGTGTAAAATGACTTGTACATACTGGTATATGATTTTTTCTGGACACATTCCTTTCATAAATAAAATTACACCAATGCATCCTTAGTGGCTCAGATGCCAGGAGTTTATGGAGGCTCATACTTTACTATTAATTTAATAATTTGAATTTAATTTTAATATTATTTACTATTATAGCCATTAACAGATCAGTGATAATGTTTACATAGCTGAGACATGTCATGAGCTCAGGGACGGTCGTACTTGAGTGCTGCTGTCCTGCAGAGTTTTGCTCCGACCCAACTCACCTCCTTTCACATAGCTTTAGTAATCCTGAAGACATTCAAGTGTGTTTGATCAGGGTTGTAGTTAAACTGTGCAGGACAGCTGCACTACAGGACCAGTCTTACTGGTACACCGTTGTCGCTTGCGAAAACAAAATGGCGGTGCCGTGGGTGGAAACATAGATTCAGGTGATGGTAATATTATAAGATCTCCTTCCTACGTCACAAAAGGGGAGTGAAATCTGAACGTCTTGTTTTTCCACATGCTTGCAGAGAAAGGCTTACCAAAACAAAGCTACTGGGTTGTCTATTTTCACATTTTCTGGTTTGGTAGATGCACCAGGGACCTGATTATAGCACTTAAACACGGGAAATGTCCCCTTTAAGTGATCATTAGATGACAGCAATGGTAAATTGGCATGCACCGTTAAATATTCAATGTATGACAATGTATATCCAATATTGATATATAAAAAATATCCCAAATCACCCAATAACTGATAAAGTACCAATATTGTTACGTAACGTGTGTAGAAAGGCACAAAGACGAAGGAGAATACGAAGAAGGATATTTAATAACAAAAACAGGCAGGAACTCGCTGTACACAGTTTAACATTAACGAGAACGGACGAAGACTGAAGGAGAACACAGGGACTAAATACAAGTATCAAACAAAGGAACTAATGAGGGAGTAAATGAACACAGGTGGAAACTAATTACATGATTAACAGACTAAGGAATACAACACAGCAGACATGTGACAGATATATTATGCATCCCTTTATATAAAGACATGCATGTACACTTTTTAACCATTTTAGCTTTGTTCCTACAAATGTTGTTTAACGAGGAAATTGTTTTAAAATTGAATCTCAGTTGTTGCATTATTATCAGAAAACATACGTTTTGATGACTTACAACAAAGGTATAAACAAAGTTTTGTTCTGTTTTGTGTGTGTGTTTGTGTGTGTATATATTAAAGTATGTGTATTATAAGTTGAGTTTCAGTAACTTGATTAAAAAATAAATGACAAATGTTTTAAGTTTAAAATACTTTGCAATTCTGTTTAACATCTGTAAATATGCAGTCAAAATACAGAATTAGTAATGGTTATGGCTGAGAAGAGACAGTAACTGATAATCAATCCAGTACAGTATCATAGAGGTTATTAGTGTCTGTGCTGTAAGATGCAGCATCAATAGGAGTTTAGACCACAGGGGCTTTTTCTGCAGATGCTCTCCCCTTTTTAGATGGGGGTTGATTACAGTAATTAAACCCCCTACCCCCACCTTTGATCTTCATGCTGTCCACTCAAGTTTCATAATTATTCAGTACGATGACACATTTCCACTTTGCATAGCACAGTGCAATATATTTCCTCTTGGGAGCTCTGCTGCTGCGAAGACATCTCCAGCTGATCCTTGTTCACTGAGATACTGTGGGGCAAACCGTGTCAATGACAACAGTAATTCTAGGATATCTAAAGACGTTCCATGCATATTCACCTGAGAATAACCTTCTTAAATAATCACACATCTTCTGTCTAACCTTAGCATGAACCCCGGTGTCATTAAAGAGTGAGAAAAGCCTTAAGAGATGTAACTCCAGCATAGTTTCGTCCAAACCCTCATTACATGTATCAAAGTAAGAAGCTCATTTACAAACATAACGCTGACAAGTGCAAATACACAGCCAGGTTTTTAGCAGCAATGATCTCCCAATGCATTTCCTGCTTCAACACCAACAGTGTTTTCTTTTTTAGGAGATAAGAGTTGCGTGAATGAGAACAACTATTACGAAATGGGACTTAAATGGATAACAGTGGATCGAATAAGATTAATCTGTTCTCTCTGAAATCCTAAGCATGAAGCAGTGGCAAAATACAGTTCAAGTCACATGATCAGATGCAGTGCCTCCATTGTGCTATAATTGGCTGATTACCTTGTCAATGGAATAATTACCTTCTATCACGTTCGCAACGGTTTGCAAATCAGCCTGGATGAGTCGAACAAGCAAACTATGGGACTGTGCACCATTTGATCAATTTTGCATAATTTTCATTGTTGTTCTTTACTCATCTTGCATATTTATCATATTCCTTCTGTTTTATCTCTCCAGCTCCCGATTCTGGTGTCTTCAGTGGTCAGCTTGTACTTCTTGGAGTTGACAGACATTTTTAAGCCAGTGCGTTCAGGCTACAGCTGCAATGACCGCAGCCTCAGCATGCCTTACATTGAGCCCACAAAGGAGGTCATCCCCTTTCTCATGCTCTTCAGTCTGGCTTTTGCTGGGCCAGCAGCGACGGTAAATGCCATAGTGCCACTCTTGCTCTTATTTAGTTTAGAGGACACTCTTACTTATTCATGCAGGCTTAGTGTTTGATCTCATTTTAAAGGGGCAAGGATGAATATTAAAGTGAATATTAAGTTATTTTTGATGGTATGACTCCAATTTCTGTGTAGTTACCTGAAGTTGAATGTGGCAGGTGTTTTTTTGTTTGTTTGTTTTGCTGTATTTGGTTGTAAATTGTTTCTAGCTTTGCACACATTCACAGTTCAGTAAAGGCCCTATGAAATTGCTGAATGCCTTTAGCTTTGTCTTAGCCACGAACAATGATTTGCTGCTTCCTAGTCATTTGCAGTTAGTATTAGGGGAGGGATATTTTGTCCAATCAGATGCTCTCTAGAATGTGTAGTATAGCATGAGTCATCATTTTTCACTTAGATGGCTTTAAAACTAATACACAGATGTGCCAATGTAACTAAGCGTAAAAAAATTACATAATGAAAGGTAGGGTTGGCAATTTCAGATATGCTTTCAAAGCTAGCTTGCTATTGCTAGCCTAAGATCTCTCCCTTCCTTCAGAGCACTCTCCAAAGCCATGCCTCCTTCAAAACAGCACAGTCTGCAAAGCGTCATGAGAGGCTGTGTTAAATTACCTCATGTCTCAAAGCACATAACATTATAATAATAATGAACATAAACAACTTAAAGGTGCTACAGAGGATGTTTTGTTTTATACATTTTTGCAATATTACTTGAAACTGTCTTTACTAACTGATAAAAGACTATTTATTAGGTGCACTGAAAGGAAAAATATTAATACACATCATCTGTGCACGAGGTAGGGCCTTAAAAACATCGCGTAAACGATTGGCCCTCTGGCTTATCAATCACTGCCATGACGTTCCTTGTGAGAGACTTGCGCGGCTGCGTGCTCCAGTAACTTTCCACACTCCACAGGCGCCGCATGCAATGTTTTTGTCAGGAGACAGGAGTAACAACTGCAGATTATGAGTTACCTGCGGTGAGTCCGACATAATGAATCCGCACAGCGAATGCCGGTGGTAAACACTCGTGTTCCAATACTCGTGCATGAGTTTTGGGAGGCGTTACCTCGAAATAAGCTGTGAAGGAGGGGGGTTGTTCTTACGCATGCGCTCATTTCAAAAACTCACTAACAGTCTTAGGTTTCTCAGTCGACGAAAAGATCCTCTGTAGCACCTTTAAACAGCACTCACTTGTACCACCTGACTGCTGCAGATTTATTTCGGCGTTGATAGTGTTTCCATAGAATCACATAAATCTAAGTCTGAGGACGTGTACAGCTCCGGGTTGAAAGTTACGGGTTGCTATCTTATAATTGCGGTTATGACATGGCATGAACGCAGCATAAGCTCATTGTTTTGGTTCAGGAGGAACTGTAAAAGGTGGCTGCTGTTTATGACGCTCGGTGACATTTGGATCGAATGCAATGATTGGACAAACATTTTTTGGTCCTGAGACTTCCACAGAAGATATATGTACATTTTTTTAATATAGACCACTTCTATTATTGATTGCTATCAGGTTGTGAAGAGAGTTTCAACCAGTATAACAAAAAGTATTTATGAAAAACATTGCCTACCCTACCTTTTCTCAGCTTTCACCTCGCCTAAATGTCTGTTATCATTCCTATTCAAGGTCTGTCTTTCTCTCTCTCTCTTTATTTCTTGCTCTTTGACTGTCTCTTTTGCGTGTTGTCTTTTCCCCAAACTGTCAGTGAAGTTTTGACTACCGCCCACCCAGCATGCATTTCGAACATCAGCTGGGCGACAAGGCTCTAAGCCTCTCCAGGCATGTTGTGAGTGTGTTATCAAGACCCTGGGTGATGAACTCAGGAGTCTAATAGATTGCCCTCAATTGCATTTCACCATCTGTACATGTTGAGGTCTACAAGAGTGTCACTGCAAAGGCAACTCAGTAGAAATATCTCGAATAGCTAATTATCACATTTCCTTTCAAACTTTCAAAAGTTGGAAGTTTGGAAATGTTTGGCAAGTGTAGCTTTTGAGAGTCATACACACTACCATTTAAAAGTTTAGGACCAGTAAGATTTTTTTAAAGAAATTAATCCTTTTATTCAGAAAGGATGCATTCAATTGATCAAAAGTGACTGTAAAGTTAGGGGTGGAGGAAAAAATCGATACAGCATAGTATTGCAATGTTTTGCATGGGGATATTGTATTGATACACAATCTTTGCAGGGCCTGAATTTCGGCTCATGATTGCGAATATTGTGCATAATTTTACAATGAGCTCTCTGCTTACAATGCAGAAAAAAATAATAATGGTTTGAAATCTGTTTTTTAGACTGTAATTTCACAAACAGTGCAAGTAACACAGACACAAGCAGTGAGCTGTGTGTAAAGGAAGTGCGTTCTGGCATATTTCTGAACAAGGACTGCTTGTTGAAGGCTAAAAAAAATGTTAATTTGACACACAAATGCCGTCACATTGCCTGATAGCTCACCTGTTACATTACTGTTACATACAGTTGGTGATAATGGTTATAGTCCTTTGAAATCAAACTGTCTTACAATATGTTATTGTGTAGGCTATTTTTAACAACAAAAATGTATGTGAGCCTATCTTCCTAAAACTACAATATAAATATGATTCAGCACATAATTCGATTTCATAACTGAAAAAGAGTGTAAAGTATAGTTACCTTTGACTTTTACATTAGGGTGTTAGTAAGGCTGTTCTTTGTAAAACTCTTTAAAACAATAACATGTATTGTAAAATAAATGCATTGAACTGAGTGTGAAAACATTGAAATGTGCAAATATTTTTATTTGACAACTGTAATATCTATTAAAAAAATGTCTAATATACGAGGAAGGAAAATATTGAACAAGGAAGGGATGATGGACATGAAGATGTGAAATGAACAGATTATGAACTTTATTTTATTAGATAAAAACAAATGTGGCACAATGTATGATATCACAATACTCAGCATATTGGAAAATCTTTTAAAATCGCAATAATATTCTATTGTTGGGCCTCTGGTGAATTCCACCCCTAGTAAAGCCATTTATAATGTTACAAAAGATTTTAAATTCTTTTTAAAATTTATAAATCTTTGAAACTTCTTTGTAACTTTCTATTCATCAAAGAATTATGAAAAAAAGTATCAGGGTTTTTACAATTATATTAAGCAGCACAGTTTTCAACATTGATAATAATAATAAATGTTTCTTGAGCAGCAAATCAGCATATTAGAATGATTTCTGAAGGATCATGTGACACTGAAGACTGGAGTAATGATGCTGAAAATTCAGCTTTGCCATCACAGGAATAAATTACATTTTAAAATATATTTAAATAGAAGTTATTTTAAATTGTAATAATATTTCACAATATTATGTTTTACTGTAGTTTTGATCAAATACATGCAGCCTCAGTGAGCATAAGAGACTTATGCATAAAAACATTTTTAAAATCTTACAGACCCCAAACGTTTGAATGGTAGTGTAGCTTTTTAATAAATAGGTCAGTGGGTCACAGCTGGGTCAATGAAACTAAAACTGTCCCAAAAAGAAAAGGAAAAATATTTTAAAAATCCAGAATAAAGCATGTCAATTCTTAGACATTTGTATTCATGTTGGTTTTGAAAAACTTTTTTTTTTAATTTCAAGAAAAGTTACAGTATGTTTTACAGAAAAGTACAGTATGTGCCATCAAGTAAAAAGTAATAACATATTTTCCTTACTACTTGAATCTTAATCATTATGACCATGTACACTCTGTAAAGTTCCAAGACTTACAAACGCATTTAAATACGAAAGTGAATCCCCTAAATTATCGCTCTGTGTGTACGGAACATGACTCACTCCCAAAATTGCAATGATTGACACCATGGAAACCATAGCAAAGTTCTGGTGTCTTGCACGTTTGGTATCCGCTATTTTTGACCAGAATAATATTACAGTGACCAAAGACTTATGTTCTGCTATTTTGACAAAGCCACTACAGAGGCATTGTGTCTTGCTTATGCTTGTAAGGCTACTTCACAGAGCATGTCCTCATATTATAAGTGTTTTTAGGCTTGTTGTTTGATTTTGGCTCATAAAGCGATCAAGTTTATAGAGTTAATAAAGTGGGCAGGTGCAAGTCACAATATTTTATAATTACAACAATAGTTGTTCACTTCGGTTCCGTACACTGTGCATAGAATATTGTAAATGTGGTTGTCACTCCCATAAATGACTGGATTAAGCACTAAAGGTGAATTGACAACCAAATTTATCTGCAGTGTATATGTATATGGCCTTTTTGTATTTTACAACTATCAGGAATTAAATTATTAATGAATATAATTTCATGATGAATTGAATTTTAATGTTTTTTTTGTTGTTGTTTTTTAAACTAAACAGATTTGAAAGAGCTTTATGTCATTGTTCCAGCTGCTTATATATTCACAGCGGCTTTCAAAGTTTGTTATTCCACTGTTGGTCTCATCAACATCATCTTAAAAAAATTACCTCACTCCACCTATATTCACCAGAGAGCAGATTCGTTTAATGTTTAATGACATATTTGTTTCATCAACTCCCCAGGACGTCGCTTGGGTGTTTTCATCACATTAGTTGCTCCACCATACTGGCCTAATTAATTTTGCAAGGCGGCTATGCTCTTTTAAGTGCTATCACTGTTGGTTATCCTGTGCATTATGCATTTGCCAGACACTGCAAATGAAAGGAGAATTGGACTTGGGTTTGCAGTGAAGCATGAGTACAAATCTCCTAAGGGTGCCCCGATCAGGATTTTTGGGGCTAATCAATGATCACGGGAAGCAGTATCAACCGATAGCGATCACCGATACCGATCATGGTGTCAATTTGAAGCATTCGTTTTATCATGTAGCATTATTTAAAGGGATGGTCCAATCAGGATTTTACAGACATTAATTCAGGGCTTGTGGGGTATTCTGCCCTTCTGTGAAGGATATTGAATTTTTTTGGGGGGAGGGCGGGCTATTGGGGGTGAGGGTTTTTTATACCTTTTTCAAAAGATATATAATTATTTCACCTAAATGTTTGATCACACAATGCATTTTCGTTATTTTCAGTGGGGCAGTTTTGTTGCACAATTGCTTACAGCCATAGGATGCGAGTGGGATGGTTAGGACATGTCCTCACCACTTTTTACCAGGGTCGATATTGTCCCCACCACTTTTTGAAACATCTTGCAGCACGGATGTACCTAATAGAAAGAAACATCTCCATTTGATTAGCAATTTGTTCGTTTGCATTTAAATAAGAAGCGATCTATTGCTGGAATGTTGTTTTTTGCGAGTGCTCGCGTTGCCGCTGTTATCGTGCTCGTGCACACTGCGCAGCCTTCACACAGACAAGCGCTTCAATCTATCACTTAACAGCGTTGCAGAGACTATCTGTTACCGGTGAAATCACAAAACAAAGTGCACACAAACGTGTCCCTGCTCTTGATATAGAATCACTTATGAACAACTATACGAGGGCGGATTTGAACCCAGAACCTCTGACAAGTTTAACAAAAATTCTACCACTATCCCATTAGAGGACTCAAGTGTTATGTGCGAATCTATGTATTTATTCACTGATGTGAAGTGTATCAAGGATGAAACTATCATATTACACATGACTTCTGTGTCGATAAATGTACTCATGTACTATTGGAATTGATTTCTGGACATTTTTTCTGCAATTATTATTGAACATATCATTGTATTACCCACCCACTTTTTAAAACAAATTTATGCCACTGCTTACGGCACAAGCCTGATTTCAAATTTTGAATTGAAAAAAAAAAAGACAGTCAGTCATAAAACTCAAGCAAATTTCAAGCAGTAGCGCAAATAAATACAATACAAGAAAGATACAAATTAAATAAACAGTGTTTTAAGGTTTTTTCAGGTAGGTCTTTCAGTAGGTAAGAAATACTACAGAAACTGAATAAGGAATCAAATCTAAAATAACTTTGGATAGTCTTCCCTGAATAAATCAAATACATATTAAGCCTTACAATTAAAGTTATTCATTCAAGAGCAGTGAGTGATTTTCTCTTTGTCTTTTGTTGTTTGATTATCATTAATGACACAGCAGCAGCAGGTATTTATTTGCTGCTGTCACTTTAAGACCTGAGGCGTTTTCACACATGTGTTTTCTTTTTCAACTGTTTACGTTCATTTGTGCAGAGAGACAGAGAGAGAGTGCTGATTCACTCATGCTGTATGTGAAATTACGTCTTAGAAAGTTTTCAAATTACTGATACAGTCAAAAGTTACTGCAAGGACTGCATGCCACTGCAAGCATATCGTATACCATACCTCTCATGGCAGGCACACGTCTTTAAGTGTTCTCAGCATGAAATCGGTTTCTGAGATCGGCAAATTGAGAGATCACTGTCATTAAAAGCGATTATCAGCCAATAGTAAATCTCCACCTCAGCACAAACATTTGAGTCATAATTTTGACTTTTGATCCACGTCTAATCACTCAACAACACTCTCTCAATGTTAATTCACCCAAATGAGGTTTGCGCCTCAGTACTGTATGGGTATGATGGCAGAGCCTGTGATAGCGGGCGGCATGTGAATGTGTGTCCTGCTGGTATCTCCAGCTGTTATGGTAGCGTCTGCTACACTCGAGTGCTGCACTTGACTGTAGGTGTGTAGCAAGTGTGGTCCCGGGGGGTATGATCACTTGTTCATCTCTTTCACTTCCTATCTCGTCATTCACAGCAGATGCCCCCTTGCAGAAGCATTTACATATAAATCTATGGGTTTCTGCTTTTCATTTACGTGGAATTAACATTTTAGTCATTGCAATAGTGGAGGCCTGGATGACTTACAAGATACCCCCCTTCCCCTCATCAGTTTGTACACTTTTGGATGAAATCCACCTCATATGGCTATAAATGAATGGATGGATGGATGAGAGTGATTACTTTAATTACAGTAATGGAGTTGATGTGTCAGTGATTCTATTAGAAATGACCCCTGGAAGCCACTAGAAAGGGGAGGAGTGGCAGTTTAACAACAGTGCTGTATGTTTGGGTAAACACAGATGACCATCTTCCCACAGATTATGATTGGGGAAGGGATCCTGTACTGCTGCTTGGCCAGAAGAAATATCGCCATCAAAACAGAGGCTAACATAAATGCCGCTGGCTGCAATTTCAACTCTTACATCCGACGGGCTGTGAGGTTTGTGGGTGGGTGTATATTTCTCTGCTCTTTGTGACTCTATAAAAAGCCATATAACTTGTATAAATATTGTTTGGAATACACTATTGATCTTGACTCATTCTGTCTGTTTTATAGTCTTGTACTATATTGAGTTTGATATTAATAATGAGAGCTCCATCTATTTTATCACAAGCTTATGAAGTGTACTTGCTATTTCTGAAATCTAGTATTTGAAAGACCTCTGTGTGTGTGTGTGTGTGTGTGTGTGTGTGTGTGTGTCTTTTGCTTCATTTTCAGGGGTCCACGTGTTTGGCCTGTGCATCACAGCACTCATCACAGATATTATCCAGCTGGCCACAGGATATCACGCCCCCTACTTCCTTACTGTGTGCAAGCCCAACTACACCAGTCTCAACACTTCCTGTGATGAAAACGCTTTCATTGTGGATGACATCTGCTCTGGGCCTGATCCAGCGGTCATCAATGCCGGCAGGTCAGAGAGTGGTATCTGTGTCATATTGTAGTTTTTCAACCCTGATGCATAATCATGCTCAACAAAGGTCTACATTTGGACCAGATATTACATTCTTTTTCCAAGTCAACATGAAATGTTGATTTCAAGCCATTTTTACTTCCATATCGTGATGCATTTCCAAGTTAAACAGGACATTTAACCAGGAAAAAATATATGGCAAGACCATTTTATCCATCAGGAATCATTTGGGTGATTGAAAGTGGGTGTTGTAAATGAGAATGGAAACAGACTGAATGTGAGTTTGCTAAGACTGTGTGTATGTAGCTATTTGGCTATTGGTTAACATTATTCAATAGCCTGTGTAGTCAAAATGATGTCAGGGGAAAAGGAAGGCCATTTTAGAGGCAGCGCAAGTTACTGTTTCTATATATTTAGATTAAAGATTACAAAAATTTACTTTTTTTCTTTGTAAGAACATGCAACGAGCCACAGTTGTATCTCACAATAAGACTGTGAACATGAGTTTAGAAAGTAAATAGGGTCCATTATTTTGATTTATACTACAGGGCTGTTGAATGCTTGAATCTGAATTATTTTCAGGGAAACGCATGGCTGAAGTAGTTCTAGGCAGATCTTGACCGCATTGCAGTTCCATATCACTTCGCCAAATGATTTCAGTTATTTCAATAGGTCCTACAGCCTACACTGCAAAATAAACAAAACCCACAACCAACACTGACCAAGCAATTAAATATAGTAAACAATAGGATGAAAACGACTAATTATTGTCATGGTTTTTGCCATAAAATATGTTTTATTGTGTCCTGAAAGTGCATACTCTCTCGCGCTCTCTCTCTCTTACTCAAACATACACACATACTGTATAGTACGGACACACACACATTCACATATGCTTATTCTCTCTCTCTCTCTCTCTCTCTCTCTCTCTCTCAACTGCGTTAATAACTGTATCAACTGTATTAGTCTGCTATCAAGGCTCAAGCCTCCGTTACTAGTTCTGAAATTACGTTTTTGGAATTAGCAACGGATGCTTGGGATGAGATGCGTAAGGAATTAGTCCCGCACAAGAGTGTTTTAAAGGACAAAAACCTGAAAATTGTCTTGAAATACAACATTGGAACAGTGTCTTGATGTGTGGTAACCGTAGTATAAGCAGAATAATTGAGTTCTTAGAAAATAATGCACACCCGAGGTGCATTACCATCTCGGGTGTACATTATTTTCTAAGAATTCAACAGCCCGTCATCAATTATTCCCTACTTAATCTGGTCCAACCAGAATAATCTGATTCTTAAAGACATATTTTTTAGTTCACTCCCGCTTGAGTTCAAATTGGCAAGATTCTTATACCATTTCAAGATTTTTCCTCAAGCAACTGCAGATAAAGTACTTGTGTCATGCAATGATGCAAGACTGACATTATGAAAAGCTGGCTCTGAAAATGGAGTGTGAGTGATTAACAATATAACCAAACAAAGATGATTAGACATATTATGGCTGACGAAATTTAATTGGTCCTACTGCGTAACAACTCTAATTACAGTAAAGGTCTGATTGGATCAATAGATTTGTATATAATCTCTGCTGTAAACAGTGTAGATAAATATGAAGGCAGCAGAATGAATGCGGAGCTGTCCTCTGGCACATGGCGTTCCTGTAAAACCCACACAGGGTTCAGTCTTGATGCTTCACTCACAACCCGGCTGCCCATTCCAGCACACCCACACACATCCATTTGCACAGCTTTGCTTTTCAATCGTCCACTCATTTTATGCACTCTCAATAGCCACAATTACATGTTGTGCAGACATTTTGTATAAATTAAAAATTTGACGCAAAGAGGGTCAGTGTGGTGCATGTGTTCCCCAAAGGCTTACACTACTGTGACATATATTGAAATGTCTCTCCAGAATATCTAGCAGACATGCATACAGACATATTTGTTGGTTTTATGAGAACATTTTTGGAAATAAAAAGCCCTGATCTTGTTTGCCACTCTATATGAATTATGGCACTATGGACGTGATCATCTGTGGCTTTCCATTCCCATCTGTCCCTTAGCATGGTACAGTACCTCAAATGTGTTCAGTGTGAAAAAGATCTAATGATCTAACAAGGCGGTCTGTCTCTCTTTACAGGAAGTCCTTCCCATCTCAGCATGCCACTCTGGCAGCCTTTGCGGCTGTGTACATCTCCGTAAGTAATCCACTTGACTCATGGCAGAGTTGGCTCAAGCGAAATCTAACTGCTCGCCAAATAATCCCACTGTCCTTTCCACTATTAAGAATTTCCTAAAACTTCAGTCAAAAGGCTGGTCTCCTTCCACAGATGTACTTTAATGCCACTCTGACTGACTCGTCCAAGCTCCTGAAGCCACTCCTGGTGTTCTCCTTCATCATCTGTGGCATTATTTGCGGCTTGACTCGCATCATTCAGTTCAAGAACCATGCCGTGGATGTCTACTGTGGCTTTCTTATCGGAGGGAGCATAGCCGTCTACCTGGTGAGTCCTGCTGTCACAGAGATGCAGAAACAAAGGCAATGCGTGGATGCATTTCATAATCCCATGACCGATCTATATTACTCTATGAAACCTTACTCTGGAGAAGAATCATAGAGAACTAGCAAGGTGCTATAACACAATGCTGTTTTAATATAGGTAAAAATAGCTCACACATGCAAATCCCTTGTGGCTCCTTTTCTGCTTTCCACATACACACCCCCTCACATTCCTCCCACCATTTCTTTCCTTTTCTCTCACTCTCTCTCCTTACTCTCTGCTCAATCTGCTCTGAGGTCTATGTACATCCTGTGGTTTCTAACACTGACAACAATGGCAAAACACCTTTAGGAGTAATTAACACAGCTGAGGCAAATCAGTACATCAGCCACTGGTTTTATTGCTTGCTTAACATAAACTACATTAATCAGGCCAAGAGATTAGTTGTGTAATGCTGTTTGATACTCTGACTGTGAAGTCTCACATTCGGTGTATAGACCATGGAAAATATGAGTATTGGTGTTGAAAATATTTACATGTATTGGCAAAACAATTACTGGTGACATAGGACCTTAGGACAACCCTGTTGAGAAAAGAAAAACAAAATATTCTGGTCAGGCTGATCTGTTGACTGGTCCTAGAGGGGTTTGGGTACTTTACAGGTGGCCAGGCTGGGAAACCAGCTTAAAACAGCTAGAGGGTTTTCAGCAGAGAATACAACCTTTTGAACAGATTATGCAAGTATTTCTCAAAGCCTCAGTTTCATGTGCAAAAAAAATAAGTATCACTAACATCTTTATGGCATCTTAACTTTGATTCATGTTGAGGTAAAAATTTTACCTTTTTGCACTACTTCAGGGTCTGTATGCAGTCGGGAACTTTAAACCTAGTGAAGACACATCTTTAAAGACACATGCACATCCTCCTCTCCGGCAACCACAGCCACCACAGCCTCCACCACAGCCTCAGCCAGTGGTGCCTCCACCTGCTATGCGGGAGCCTCTGAGACCTCTACCCAACTTGAACACAGATCCACCACGCTTACTGCCACCTAAGAGCCTGAGCATGCGGGAACGTCCCACCTCGGCACGCTCTGAAAGTATCCTGCTACGTGGCCCGTCCTACAGAGAGAACCACTCTATGTCCAGCTTAAAGAGGGCGAGCACAGAGGTGGAGTGCATTACGCCACCCAGTCCCCTCTGCAAGGAGAGCTTTGTGACATTCAGTAACACCTTGCCTCGCGTTCATTCAACCGGAATCGAAGAACCGGTGCCTCGCCGCCACGCTGCTATCCATGCCTCCATGGACTCTACACGTTCCAAGCAGCTGCTCTCACAATGGAAGATCAAGAATGAGAATCGCAAGCTGTCTCTGCAGGTGATGGAGGCTGAGGCTGGACAACTTTCTCCCCAGCGAAGCATGGAGCTCCGCTGCAGCTCTGAACCCTCAGCTGTGGGCTTGGATGGTGAGCTCCGTGGTGGACCTCCCGGACAGTACATGAAGCTTGCTGCTAGTGCTGTGCCATTAGCCAATCATAATAACTCTGGTGGCCTAGCTGGTGGAGCCAGGGTATCTATCCAGTCACGACCAGGATCCTCCCAACTGGTGCACATCCCTGAGGAGACCCAGGAGAACGTGAGCTACTCACCTCAGGAGGATGGTGGAGAGGTGAATGATGGTGGGGGAGGGGGTGGGACAGCACGGTCGAAATGGTTGAAGGTGGCAGAGAAGAGCACCGCCTGCCGGACTAACAGCCAACCACGTATCATGCAGGTCATTGCAATGTCCAAGCAGCAAGGCATGTTGCATGGTAGTCCTAAAAGTGAGGGCAGCACCGTGAGTTGTACTGGATCCATCCGTTACAAAGCCCTGATGGATCAGGAACCTAACTCAGGCATTGTTCGAGTGGAGGCCCACCCTGAGAACAAGCCCGTGGTTAAACCACCATCCACAGATGGCAGTGGGTCCTGGAGGTGGAAACCTCAGGAGCGGGTCAGCATCCGGCAGTCTCTCGAGCTCAATGACCTGAACCGGGACTCCGAAAGCTGTGAGTCATTGAAAGATGGCTACGGCTCCATAGATGGCAACCGGAGCCTACCTGACATCAGCAACCCCCATCATCCCCATTTCCACCATCACCACCATCAACAGAGTATCACCACCATCCGAGTCACACCGGTGGAAGCCAGCAGTGAAGCCACCTCGGAAACTCTCTCTACCACTTCCAGTCGAGACTCCACCCTACGCAGGAAAGGCAACATTATCCTGCTGCCTGACAGAGGACCTAGTCCTGAAAACACCAGGAATCTGCCTCACTTTTTCAAACCCTCCCCTACACCTCCCCCCATTTTGACTTTCAAAGAGTGAAAGAAACCTCTTTCTGTACCAATCCTAAGAGTTGCCTTGCTCTCTGAACTCTGAAGACTGGAGGCTCTGTTTAAGGAATGAGTAGAGCCAGTCATTCTGGATACATCTACGTTCCCTGACCATTAGACACACCTGAACTCTCCAGAACACATAAGGCAACGTCATGCATTTTCAGTCTACATTCTGTAGGTCTCGTTACGAAAAAATAAGCACAAAATATGACATTTGGGGCTGTTTGGTAAAGGTGATTGTTTGATTTGCCTTTGATTTTTCCGGATTAATTTTGTTATTGAACCAATCCATTGTTTTATCGGAATCTGTCTGTTGTCTCATGGCAACGTGGGTGCTTTTAAAAACTTTGTAAATTTATATATATTTTCTCAGTATAAATATTTGTATGTATACTGGACCACTCAATCATATGCTTAAGGAAAATAATTGTTTTCACTATGTCGCTATGAAATATTTAATACGGGCTTTCAATCAGACTCATAGCTTTTAGACAAATAGGACAATGTTATTGTGATGTTTACAGAAGGTTTTAGAGACAGTGTTTTTAACCAAATGGATGTTTTGTTTAGTGGGCTTGTTTAACCATATGCACTGTGTGTTTTGGTGACCATGAATGAGCTATTTTCATTCAGACAGCTGAAAGGCTCTTTGCTGGCATAGAGACAATGAATTTATAGAGACTCAGCCTTTGGCATTGTAATGCAGAGAACAATACATTCTTCAGACATTAATGTCGTATTGCCTTTGTGTAATGTAGAACTTTTATTTGGTTCCACAGGCCAATGAGCACTATTTCACTCATATATATTGATTTGCAAGCCCCTGTATTTTATACTAGTTTGCTTTGAGCACAGGTATAATTGTGTTTTATGGCCCATTGCTGTACGTTTACAGTGATGTATTGTGCATATTTTCTTGGTTGTCCCCCATTTTGCCTGGCAGGATGGGGTTATATAGCTACTGAGGTGCGTCGTTCTCTTCATTTTTAAGCGTGTGGGCATAAACAAATGACTCATACTTCACTGCACATTGCAGAGAAGCATACACAATGTAAGAGCAATAGGAGGCCCCCAAAGGTACTAGTGGGAATACATTGCTTATTTTTGTAAACGTCTAAAAAAACACTAATAATCATATTCATAGAGTGCCTCAAAAATAACTAAATGCCTATTAGCTAGTGATTACTTAGCTCCATCTTGCAGTAACTGTACAAAAAGTTGCTAATGGTGCAGAATTGACAGATGTTCATTGACTTTGCTTAAAATAACTACTGTCTGTGCTATCGAATGGCATTGGAAAACGGGCACAGTCATTGCATAATGACAAGTGCTGCATAAACTAAAGTTTTAATAAAATACACATAATAGACTATGTTAGGATTCGTCCTGTGTGGCGTGTGCATTTCTAAACAGTTCTAAACTGTGTATTTGTATTTCTAGCTCATTGTTTACATCCTTGTTAGGATCATATTGTAATATACATAAATATTGCCAAATAAGAATGTATGTTGAACAAGGTGACAGATACATTTAGTTAATTCATGTACAGTGTCATTTATATGATGTTTTTTTTAATTGACTTAGATTTCAATGATATATATAATACATATTTTAATGTGTCTGTTTTAAAAGAGTGAATCAGAACCAACACATTTTAAAGTTTTATATGTGCTTGTACAGTATAATTGTACCCCACAGTATGGCTTTAACCTGTCATTACATATGCATGGTGAATTAATGTACTGCAACTAAAGGATTTGTTTTGTTTTGCTTTTCTTTTTTAAATGATGCCTTTAATAGTGATGGCTGGTACCTTCTGCGGAATCAACCGGATAATCATTTAATCTTTTTACCCCTGTAAATAGGTATTTGTAAGTTTGCCAGCAAACTGTTGAGATGTGAGAAAGGTCAGTGGTTTATTATTTGAGTGTCACTGACACACTTTCATTATTAGTGCTCTAAACCAGATACGGTAAATCAGACAAATGGCTTTTCAGTTGAACCTTTTGACAGATATTTGGAAGTTTCGCCTTGTGGGGTTTTGTTTAGCAATGTATTTTGACTGAGGATGATATGTCTTAATATATATTGAAATAAATATTTGGTATCACAGCCAAAATAACCTTTTTTTTATTTCCACTCTTTCAAAGTATCATAAAAGATCAAAAAGTATATCACCGCATTGTTTTTTGTGCCTTTTTGTGAAGTGGTCTGTTTCTTCCACATTTAAAGCAAAATACACCTTCTATATGTGACGGTATATAGTCTCAGCCTCAGACGGCATGCCCACGGACCACCCACAGTCCGTTCACTAACCATCTGATGCATATTGCACACAAAACTGGTAAGCACTTTCTCGATCTTGTATAAATCTAACTGGCTTTATTCTGCTGAAAGAGGCCACAGCCACCAGGGAATACTGTTTCCATGAAAGGGTGTACATGGTCTGCAACAATGCTTAGGTATGTGGTACGTGTCAAAGTAACATCTACATGAATGGCAGGGCTGAAGGTTTCCCAGCAGAGCATTGCCCAAAGCATAACACTGCCTCTGCCAGCTCGCCTTCTTCCCATAGTGCACCCTGGTGCCATGTGTTCCCCAGGTAAGCGAAGCACATGCACCAGGCCATTCACATGATGTAATAGAAAACGTGATTCATCAGACCAGGACTCCTTCTTCCATTGCTCCGTAATCCAGTTCTGATGCTCACGTGCCCACTGTTGATTCGGCGGTGGACAGGGGTCAGCACTGGTCTGTGGCTATGCAGCCCCATACGCAACAAACTGCGATGCACTGTGTATTCTGACACCTTTCTATCAGAACCAGCATTAATATACAGTAGCTTGTCTGTTGGATCGGGCCACACGGGCCAGCCTTCACTCCCCAATTGCATCAATCAGCCTTGGCCACCCATGACCCTGTCGCTAGTTCACCACTGTTACTTCCTTGGACCACTTTTGATAGATACTGACCACTGCAGACTGGGAACACCCCACAAGAGCTGCAGTTTTGGAGATGCTCTGATTCAGTCGTCTAGCCATCACAATTTGGCTCTTGTCAAACTCGCTCAAATCCTTACACTTGCCCATTTTTCCTGTTTCTAACACATTAACTTTAGGACAAAATGTTCCTTTGCTGCCTAATATATCCCACCCACTATCAGGTGCCATGATGAAGAGATAATCAGTGTTATTCTATTAGTGGTCATAATGTTATGCCTGATCGGTGTATATATCTGCTTTGATTTATTGAGTTATTTCTGTGAAGTGCTTATTTCCAATAATATACTGTCCTGTTGCGTATTTTCTGCTATTTATTTTCTGTAAAATCATTCATAGAGCCATGCCATTATTTATTTTTTCTATGCTCTTCATATATTTTGGTATAATAAAGCTCAGTATAATATAAACCTGCTCCTAAATGGCACATATGCACAAAAATAACTGTGATTGATTGCTTTATATGTCAGTCAGATCCTGCCCAGAATAAACTCTCTGCCATGATGCCAGGGTGTTTGGCATGGTTGCCAACACTTTGCAATGCAGTTTCTGTGGGTGTTAGCATGTTGGCATAATTATCATTAAGAATTTATGTTTAGGATTTAATACCAAAGTATGACAAATAGCAATAGTGATGCCTTTCAAAATGTTCCTAAAGTTGACATCTCTGAGCCATAGCTGTGCCAGAACCCCATTCAAAACCAATTCATTTACGAATAATTACACATTGTAAATGAAAAAAGTGGGGAACAGCTGAACAAAGACCCTATTTTCAGCATCTTATTCCAGAAACTGCACAACAGTGGAAAGTATTTTCCCTTTATATGTGTCTTTTATGGTTGCTTTAGTCTGTCTGTGCTGAACCCAGAGGTCTCGTATCCATGTCTTTGTACAAGGGTATGTATCCAAGCCTTGTCTGTCTTTGGGGCATGTCTTAAGTAAACGCACTGACCAGCTCTAACAAATGACCTCACATTATGTTCATAGCTGGAATCAAAGGTCTCCTTCCCTTCATAATCGCTTCATCTTTATTTATATGCTCTGCCAAGCTCTGTTTGGCTCGGAGTACATGTGGCATTTTGGATTAAACACATTCCTCTAGGAAGTGTTAAAAGCCAGGAAAGTGGGTCTGGTTAGCATTGCTGAATCCAATCAGTGGGTCCTAAGTAGGTCAGAAAGCTGACCTAAATTGAGGAAGAGATTCTCACTCCCCTTCATTTTATACAGCATCCCCTGAAGACCAAATGCATTGTGTTGAGTGGGGAGTAGATAGTGAATAGCCCTGTTATGTATCAGAGACCAAAACAACAAAGAAAACAGAGACAGCTAAGAGAAAAATTGATTAATAGACGTCTGATCCATTACTTTTGGGCTTGTCATTGGGCCGATGCACATCATGTTATTGCCCTGAAGCGAAGAGCCATTTCTCTAAAAATTCTCCAACGTGAAAACATCTCTCATGTCACCTGGCTAATGCAAACAACAACACAGCATCTGTTAAAATGAAGGTGAGCAATGTTTGAGTCCCTTATCATTCCACCATTGGAAAGTACATCATGTATTTTACATTTTTCATGTTTCTTTTATTTGTTCCATTAAACTGTCATTTCAAACCTGAAAGTACACATTGGGCCAGATTTACTAAACGGGACAAATTAGCGCGAGAGCACAATTGCGCCGATGGGAGTGGCAAGTTTTGCGGGTGATCTGTTGACACGCAAATTAAAGAACACAGATGCAGTCAAATCATTTACATAATGGCCAACGCAATCTACCAAGAGCAGTGCAAATTAGCGTTGGGTTGCAAATAAGCAGAGCTGATGCACATCAGGTGCGGGTCGACACAAGCGCAACTTGTTACATGTAATATACGTTAGACATCATTTTCTCCCTTCTACCATGTGTTCTGTTCTCTGCGATGTCTCCTCCTAGCAGCAACAATTGCAGCCATGTGTCGCAAAATGGGTTAAGACATGCTTTTTTGGGGGCAATAAATAATGGCACAAATACCAGTAAATTGACTAGCGCAAACATTAGTAAATCGCGTTGCGTGATTCATTTAAAGTCCCCCTGTAGTCAATCATTTTATCCCTTAAAACTCATCTTTGATCACCAAAATTACATATTTAAACGTTTTTTTCCTGTGAATTTTTTTTTTAATGCCTTAAAATAGCTTGAATGTAACTCTACACCCTCGCCTCATTTAATATACATGAATCTATGAATATGATAATTAGCCCCGTCTCCACTAACTCGCGCGAGCTCAGACGAGATCCACTCGGTCAACTTACTGAGGTAAACACTGCCCAATGGTATCACTTCAACGTCGGACACATAATGGTAATTAATGATTAGCGTTTTGCTTGACTATGTTATCAAACAGCTAATAATGTGTTGCTAATGTTACACAAACCACTTTCACATTCTCTAGTCAGACAGCTGCCTTCTAACAATCAGTATTCTTAGAAACGCTTTGAACAACTCAGAATATCAATGGAGAAAGGCATATAGTTCATCATAACATCGTAATATGCATCATACACCCGCCATATTGCTAAATCTACCCGATTTTTTATATCAACAGAAAAATATACCGGGATAACCTTCTTTTGAGACTCCCTTGTGCGGTCGGTTAATGATATGCTAAAGCCCGCCGGCATTTTGACATGATTGGTTACAAGGTAGTTTGTGACGTCAGAAACACCAGCAACCGCAGGTTTGAGACGGTCTTTGGTTTACTGCAGTTTTAAAGAGAAAATACGGTGTTGACTTATGAATTTGCACATGGTTTGTCTTAAAGCATATTAAAAACACCAGATAGACATATAAACAACATTAAAAACTTGATTTTCACCACAGGGGATTTTAAATACTCTCCTCCCATAAATTTTGCATCTGAAAGGGAAACTCTACAAATGCATATGCAATATTGCGTTAGCGCAAGCTGTTAGTAAATCTGCCCCATAGTGTTTATTCTCTGATATGTATCAGCATGTAATGATAAGCATGTAAAAAAATTAAGTTTCATGTAGTATACATCCAAACCATCTGTCCCCTAGTTTACTGGACAAAATGGGCAAGGAACATGGGTTTATCACATTTATCAGTAACAGTAGACTGTTTATAATAAGACTGACTGTGGTTTAGAAGTTGATCAGCAATGGCACTGTGAATAGATGAAAAGTGACAGTTAAGACTTTTATATTGTTAAAAAATATATATTTCAAATAAATGCTGTTCATTTGAACTTTCACTTGAACCTGGAAAAAACAGCTTTGCTATCACAGTAATAAATTAAATCTCAAAACTTTATTTTTTGGCTGATCCAGCTAACGCCCACAAGTGTTCAAGAGTAAACAAGTGGATGTTCGGCTCTTTTAACCGTTAAAAGAGATTGTGGCCACATTTTATGTTACGATTTCTCCCATTCACATATGTACAAATATCCCATCAATTCACCTTGTAATGTCTCAGCTTTCAACAATACTTATCAAAACATTTGAGATTATACATGCAAGAAGGTCTAAACTTGCTTTGCTTTTTTTCTTTTGCTTTTTTGAGGACAGTCTGAATGCAGTACACAGAGGGAGACAGATGGAGGGGTCATCTGGCAAAGATAATGCATCCACAAATCAGCTGCAAGGGGAAGAGACAATGTCAAGTTCATTTCATGGCTGTCAGGCAAGACCTGTCAAGGTGATGTCAAGGTGGTTCCTCCAACAGAGAGTGACAGACATGACTGTCAAATAAAACTTCACACAGCACAACTTCACACTCCTGAACTATATTGCATGTTGCATTTCTTTTAGACCATTTTCACAGGTAACATTGGCAACACATAAATATTTTTGTTCTTTTGATTCCCTTTAACACAGAATGTGACTTGTTGCCGGTTTAGAAGGCACCATTATGTCAAGTCTAATGATCTAGAAGTAACTTCAAGTGAGCTTTAGACATAACCAAGCAAATATTTAATGACTGTGCTAATTTATCAGAAGAAATTCAACCTTAAAGGGAAGGTTCACCTAAAAAAGACAATTCTGTCATTTACTCACCCTCATAGCATTCCAATCCTATACGATCGCTTTATATGAACAGATTTCATTTAGGCTTTTATTTACAACTAAACAATAGCCAACACACATACATAGAGCACATCAAATATGGTAAACACAGAAGCTCAAACTCGAACCAATGAGGTTTGTTTTAGCGTGTGATGCAGGTACATTTGAGCTTCTGTGTTTACCATATTTCATGTGCTCTATGTGTGTGTGTTTATTTGTGAATTAAAGCCTACATTAATTTAAATCTGATATAAAGCGTTCATATCTCTTCACAAGACTTGGGTTAAAGCGCTCGATTCATATGGATTTATTTTACAATGCCTTTATGACCTTCTAAGGTTTATGATCATCTAAGTTTTGGTGGAATAAATGGAGGGACAGAAACCTCTTAGGTTTGTATTTGTGTTTCATAGAATAAATAACCAATATGTGGAATGACATGAAAGTAAATGCTAACAGAACTATGCCTTTAGGTTAAATAAAGATGGGAAATGACGTTCATGAATGACGTTCATTTACTTTCAACATCTTCATCAGATGCTATTTGTTCATGTTCCACCAACTGCCCAAACCACATGCACAGGATTTTGGGATATCAAAGACAGCAAAGAATTCATTTATGCATGCTCCCTTCAAAAAAAAAAAAAACACCTTAGTTGACAGGATGTTACGTAAACAGTGTATTGGGACGTGATTTGATGCCCTCCTACCTCTATTGCCTCAGAAAGTGGTATTTTTCCAGAATCACATATGTACTTTCATAAACAGATACACAGAGACATTAAGCGCATGTACCTAACACAATCCGGTCCGTCCATCACACACAGTGCTATCAACACACTGTCCTATTTAACCACAACCAGACGATGAATCTGTGAGGCAAAGAACTGCAAGTTTTCCATCTCTGTGAGGTTGCCATGGCAACTCCGCAGCAGACTCTGGATAGAACGAGAGTGTTTCCAATCAATGCTCTAAGATGAGTGTGAGAGCACATTGTATAGCCGATGGCCTTGGCGGTGCCGCTTCTGAATCTGAAAAACAACATTTTAGACACTATTCATACCCTCATTCTTGATATAAGCAAGGTGCAAAATGCTCGTGCAGACATCTAGAGGTTACCAGAAGGACAGGACGCCTACACTTATCCTTGAATGAAGATTATTGTACACATTGCAGCTGAAGCCACTGAACGTTTGCATGTCTACAGTATATGTCTCTTCTTACAACCACGTTATGGTGTGAGGCAATAGAGGCAGGCAAATAATACTGAACTTTTAATAGAATCCAGGCCATTATGGTGAGCCTGGGGTTTAACCGCCAAATGAAAACTCTCTCATGAGCTGAATGAGGAAATTGTATTTCTGTTTCCTGCAGTTTTTCCTAATTTAATGGGATCTCCCTGGGAGGCTCAAAGAGCTGTTTGGGAATAGTGATGCGTAAATAAGTTGTAAAACTGTATTCATGCACAACCTGGCATGTAAATGAAGTCGTTTGGCTATTATGATATCATTCATTCCCATGTGAATCTAGGAGAGACTGTGCATGATGATGTAGCAGTATTATCAGTCTGGATGCTTCCTGTGGGATGCTGCACTAATTTTTCTTTCCTATTTATTTTAATCTTTATGGTTCCTCACAGCATGAGCAAAAGAAACAGTAAGTTACTTTTCTAATGATGACAATATTCTTTGTATGCAGATAATGGCATGAGCTTATGGGCTCTTGCTCATGGAAGCCCGTTTCTGCCTCAGAGTATAAATATTCCTTTTAATCTCATAATGTGACTTTATATCTCATAATTACAACTTTATTTCTAACAGTTTTGACTTTAAATCTCACAATACAACCTTAATTGCAACTTTATTTCTAAGAATGTTGACTTTGTATGTCACAACTGCAACTTTATTTTTCATCATTTTGATTTTATATCTCATATGTGACCTTACATCTCAAAATTCCAACTTTATTACTCATCATTTTGATTTCATATTTCATGTGACCTTATATCTCACAATTGCAAATTCATTGACACTATATCTGTCACTGACATGAGATCCACAACGATTGCAATCAATGATCCAATCAATTCCTGATGGACAAACTCAAGTCCCGCCCTACATTATTTCTTGTTCAATAAGCCGTTTCAGTCAGATATATTAATATGGACGCTTGTTTCTGGAATGAAATAAAAAATAAAAAACTTAATTGTGACTTTTTATCCCACAAAAAGACTTTTTTTTTTGCTCACAATTCTGAGAAAAAAAGTCAGAATTGTGAGTTATAAAGTCAGAATTGTGTGATAAAAACTAAACAATTGTGTGAAAAAAGTCAGAATTGAGACTATATCTCGCAATTCTGACTTTACATCATGCAATTCTGACTTTATAACACACAATTGTGAGTTTAAATCTCGCAATTCTGAGAAAAAAGTCGGAATTGTGAGAGAAAAAGTCAGAATTGTGAGATAAGAAGTCGCAATTACCTTTTTTGTTTTTTTATTTAGTGGCAGAAACAAGCTTCCATAGATATATATCACAATAGAGAAGAAAATACTGTCACAACTTCTGTTTCATGCCGACTTTAAAGGTAATTTTTGATTATTGCCATCACAGTTTTTACCTAATGATGTGAAGGGTAGGCTACCTTAATGGTAAAAAAGACGGAAAGCTATTGCTTGTGTAAACAGCAGACATGATTTTTTGCGATTAGAAGTACAATTTGAATTTGAATTGACCAAGTTTAATATGTAAATGTGGTTATGGTGTACTGTATGTACCAGACAAGTCAATCAGATAACTTTACAATAATTTACCTGAGTTTAATATGTGAAAAAAGCTAATGACACTGGTTTGTCAGCAGATATACAGCAAGAGGGCTTCCAAGGACCTCCCTTGACTCCAGTCTGGCTGCTGTCTGAATTTGTTGATCCAATCCAAAAGCAAATGTGTTGGTAATGAAGTAGAGGACATCATCATTCAGTCTCATTCATTCTGCTGCAGGGTTGTTTTCCTCGCCTCCCTCAGTGGATAGGTCAATCCTGCTGTTTTATATGCTTCTCACCTCAGTGTGCAGCGTGTAGTGAGCACCATGTTCTCAGAACAGACACAACAGAACAGTTTTGTCTGCTTTTCACCTTTTTTGTAGGATCAACAGTCCATTTATTCCTTTTGTTGTTGTTTCTGTTTCGCATTTTTCTCCGGCTTTTATTTGTAACTTTAGCTGAAAGGTCATAGCAGTGTGTCCTTTGGGCTGAAACACCTGGAAATGGTGATTGCGGAAAATGTAGGTCATGCCGTGTGAGACCCCCAAATCCTGTTACAAGGATCCACACAGAGGCTTTGGAAATGCAAAGAAACTGAAGTATTGATGTAACAGAAACACTTCTGATAAACAATCTTGCTGTTTACTAAAATATGCTAATCCATATTTTAAAAAATCTGGCTTATTATAGGCTATGTTGGAATATGTGGATTGTTTTTGCATTTCTGCACTGATTTTGAGGGAAATTGAGTCAAAATTCAGTCATTAATTACTCACCCTCATGTCGTTCCACACCTGTAAGACCTTTGTTCATCTTCGGAACACAAATTAAGATATTTTTGATGAAATCCGATGGCTCAGTGAGGCCTCTATTGCCAGCAAGTTAATTTACACTTTCAGTGCCCAGAAGGGTACTAAAAACATATTTAAAACAGTTCATGTGAGTACAGTGGTTCTACCTTAAAGGATTAGTCCACTTTTAAGTAAAATTTTCCTGATAATTTACTCACCCCCGTGTCATCCAAGATGTTCATGTCTTTCTTTCGTCAGTCGAAAAGAAATGAAGGTTTTTGATGAAAACATTCCAGGATTATTCTCCTTATAGTGGACTTCAGTGGCCTCCAGATGGTTGAAGGTCAAAATTACAGTTTCAGTGCAGCTTCAAAGGGCTTTAAACGATACTAGATGAGGAATAAGGGTCCTATCTAGCGAAACGATCGGTCATTTTCGGAAAAAATACATATGCTTTATAAACACAAAATATCGCCTTGCACGTACTTCTGCTTTCCACATTCTTCAAAACGCTTACGCTGTATGTCCTACGCCTTCCCTATTCTACTTACGGAAAAAAACAAAACTGGCGCAGAGTTCGTTCCATAAGTAAAATAGGGAAAATTTATAGACCTTATGTAGCCCCGCCCCTTTTCAGCACTGCGCTCGTTGTCTTTTGACTTCTGGTTTGTATTTCCACAGCGATCTTACGTATTTATGAATTAACTGTTCATTTTAAAGTCTTCCCGGTCTACTGACATTTGTTAAGACGTGCTTTAAACATTACAATGCTCATGATAACTTTAGTTAACTCTACAATAAGTAAATCCACTTCACCAGCTAATTACTCTTTGACAGTGATGCCATAGAAATATACAGGGCTACTGCAAAAACGGAAGTTCAAAGACAAAATTCTCAAGATGGCTGCGTGCACGTTTCTCTGCTGCATAAGGTCTATAAAGCGACGAGAATACAGACTTTTCAACGATATCAATAATCTTTTGTTTCGAATCAGCGGTTCGGAGCGGCAAAGTCACGTGATTTCAGCAGTTTGACACGCGATCCGAACTGCTGACTTGAAACAAAAGATTCAAAGCAGTGTTTTGAAATCAGCCATCACTAGATATTGTTGAAAAGTCGTTTTTTTTTTTTTTTTGCCGCACAAAAATATTCTCGTCACTTTATAATATTAAGGTAGAACCACTGTACTCGCA
The DNA here is from genome assembly GCA_003731715.1 of Anabarilius grahami. Lineage (NCBI taxonomy): Eukaryota > Metazoa > Chordata > Actinopteri > Cypriniformes > Xenocyprididae > Anabarilius > Anabarilius grahami. Next base: position 9,427,862 of record RJVU01044706.1, on the reverse strand, counting down.
TGAACTGTTTTAAATGTTTTTAGTACTTTTATGGGCACTGAAAGTTTAAATTAACTTGCTGGCAATAGAGGCCTCACTGAGCCATCAGATTTTATCAAAAATATCTTAATTTGTGTTCTGAAGATGAATGAAGGTCTTACGGGAATGGAACGACATGAGGGTGAGTAATTAGTGACAGAATTTTCATTTTTGTGTGAACTAACCCTTTAACGTTCGTATAACCAATAAAAACATTTTAAAGGTGCCCTAGAATTTTTTTTTAAAAGATGTAATATAAGTCTAAGGTGTCCCCTGAATGTGTCTGTGAAGTTTCAGCTCAAAATACTCCATAGATTTTTTAAATTAATTTTTTTAATTGCCTATTTTGGGGCATAATTAGAAATGAGCCGATTCAGGGTGTGTGGCCCTTTAAATCTTGTGCTCCACGCCCACGGAGCTCGCGCTTGCCTTAAACAACATAAAAAAAGTTTAAACAGCTAATATAACCCTCAAAATGGATCTTTACAAAGTGTTCGTCATGCAGCATGTCTAATCGCGTAAGTACAGTGTTTATTTTGATGTTTACATTGATTCTGAATGAGTTTGAGGCTATGCTCCGTGGCTAACGGCTAATGCTACACTGTTGGAGAGATTTATAAAGAATGAAGTTGTGTTTATGCATTATACAGACTGCAAGTGTTTAAAAATGAAAATAGCGACGGCTCTTGTCTCCGTGAATACAGTAAGAAACGATGGTAACTTTAACCACATTTAACAGTACATTAGCAACATGCTAACGAAACTTTTAGAAAGACAATTATCATGGATCATGTCAGTTATTATTGCTCCATCTGCCATTTTTTGCTATTGTCCTTGCTTGCTTACCTAGTCTGTTGATTCAGCTGTGCACATCCAGATGTTTTGCCCTTGTCTAATGCCTTTCATAATGTTGGGAACATGGGCTGGCATATGCAAATATTGGGGGCGTACACCCCGACTGTTACGTAACAGTCGGTGTTATGTTGAGATTCGCCTGTTCTTCGGAGGTCTTTTAAACAAATGAGATTTATATAAGAAGGAGGAAACAATGGAGTTTGAGACTCACTGTATGTCTTTTCCATGTACTGAACTCTTGTTATTTAACTATGCTGAGGTCAATTAAATTTTTGAATCTAGGGCACCTTTAAAACATTTAATAAATTGGACGTTTTGAACATTCTGAGAACATTCAGAAAAAAAAAAAACGTAATAACCTACTGGGTTTTTTGAGCATATTTTTGTTAGTTGGGTAGTTATTGTGAGGCTTATATGTCATGTTTTGTTTCTGCTTGGACCCCACTGTAATATTAAAGAGAAATGTGTATAGTGTTTGCTTGTGGATTGGAGTGATCAGCAGGCGGTTTCATTGCCTGCAGGGGAAGAAACTGTTCTCATGCATGTGAACGTGCAGCAGCCTTTTTTTTTTTTAAAACAAAAAAATTGTCAGCCTCCCCCCTGCTGGGCAGCACACACAGAACTGTGCAGAACTGGCAGAAGCTCAGCCTGTATGTAGGAAGTTACGCCTTGGCCTGGATGAGAGTCAGAAGAGTTTGAATTGAGTGGTAAAGTAAATGTGCTGTTACAGGCAGTGATGGAAGAGCTCAAACCCACAAGGGCTGCAGTACCCAAGGCACTTTTCATTATTTACTCATCTCCATGTCTTCAGTCCTGTATTATTATTTTTTCTTCAGTAAAACACAATAGGAGAGGTTAGGTGGGCTTCTGTTGTTCATTTAAGGAAAATAGGATTTACACTACCGTTCAAAAGTGTTTGTTTGTAGAAATTAATACATTTATTCAGCAAATATTATTAAATGTTAAATTGTTTAAAAGTGACAGTATAATGTTACAAAAGATTTGTTTCAAATATTTTTTATTCAAATAAAATAAATGCTGTTCTTTTGAATTTTCTATTCATCAAAGAATTCTCAAGAAAAATATGCACTGTATTAAGCAGTACAACTGTTTTCAACATTGATAATTAGAATTAATATTTCTGAAGGATCATGTGACTGTAGACTGGGGTGATGGCTGTTAAAAATTCTTTTTTTTTTCATTTAAATTCTATCTTAAAATATTTAAAACAGAAGAGTTGTTTTAAATTGTAATAATATTTCACAACATTAAAAATAAATGCAGACTTGGTGAGCATAAGAGTCTTCTTTCAAATTTTTTTTAAAAAATCTTACCGATCCTATACTTTTACATGGCATAGTGTATACTATGTGATCCATAAGACTATTCCACTATATTCCTGTCTTCTGAAATCAAATAATAGTTTTATGTGACTGACATTTTAGCCATTATTCACTGAAAATCGCATCAGTCTGAATTTGTGTTATGTTATGTGACCTACTGTATCATGATGTACAGGTATGAAAGTCATCATACACTTTAATTTTATGTAGTGGAGCAACTCAGACATTCTGCATAGCATCTAATTTTAAGTTTATGAAAATAAATAAAATAATATACAGTTGGAGTGAGATGAGAGTGAGTAAATGATGACAGAATTATCTTGTACTTTATTTACAAGTCACAGTATATGATTTATCACATGTATCACCATTATAAATAAATGTAGGGACAGAAAATGTTCATGAAATATGAGTTCATCTAAGTACACTCAGATTTTTTTTTTCTGCCTTTGCAAACTCAGTGATGTCCCTACTGTATAATAGACAGGAAGTGGATGAATCATCTTCAGCTCTTACATGAATGACACTCATTAGGCATCGTCCTGACAGGGACAGAATCTTTGAAGAACTTAGACTGTGTGCTTGTGTCTACTTGGCTAAATCAGTCTGTGCATTTGCAAGCATGTATGGTTGTGTGGCTGAATACACTGTAAACCAGAGGTCTTCACAGGGGGTCCATGGTGGTACTGCAGGGGGTCTGCCAATTATTGTTTGATCTCAAACTAAGTTTTGTGAAAAATGAAAATGTGCATAAACAAAAATGTAACCAAATAAAATAAAAAGTTGACTAAAGTTCAGCTAAAGTGCAGATGAATGTTTCACTGTGGACAAAATGCATTACAGCAAGTTAAAGAATGGCTATAAATACACGTGAAACAGGACCGCATTAAAGTGTAAAAAGAGTAAAAGAACATCATGTCGCAATCAATCAAGAGATGCGTACCTTCATGTTCGTTGCCTATCCCTGAGTGTGGATCGGCAGAGGATGCTGCATCTCTTGTTTTTAGCTAGATGGATTTCGTGAGTGCCGCCTCTGAGCACTCCTCCCACAATGATAAAGTACATGAGGAGTTACTTAAGGTGGTGACTTGCGCAGTGCCCAGGTTACAGCTAGACAGACCACAGGAACAAGAAACTCCCAAGAGCTCAAAGTTAGAGGACACATTTCTCTCTGGTGGCCAAGTGAAGGGGCCTGAGCGATGGTCTCTCCCCTGCTTCGAGGACCTCCATGATGAGTTAACTTGTTCATGGGGGAAACCATATTCATTTCATGTCTTTGTGCTCTCGACGTCGACCTATTCAACTATCATCGGTGCAAGGGCATGTGATTATACGATTATGCCTCAGGTGGAAGAGCCACTTGTGGGCTATCTCTCCCTTGGGAGCTCATCCTCATTAAAAACGGCTGCACTCCCCACCAAGCTGTGCAGATCATCATCCAGGCTTGTGGGGAAAGCGTTTTAATCAGCGAGTCAGGCTGGTGCTGCTCTGCACATCATGGAGGCATACCAGGCTGACCTGCTAAAGATTTCCGTATATGAGGAGGCCTTTGTTAAATTTTTTCCCCGCCGTACTCAAGGGGAGGGGCTGTCGGGCACCCACTCATAGAGACTGAGGACCCACTAGCCATGCTCAGCAGCCTAAAAGGAAAAAGAAAAAGTCCTGAGGCTTTTGTGCCCAAGACCATGGGGGTGTCTTTATTAAAGGTGGTGTACTGCATGCCGCACAGACCTAGTTTACTGCCAGTGAAGAAACTGAAACAGAAACCACAGTGTGTTACGTGCCTCAAAATATTAGCTTCTGACAGTATGAAGCCGAACAAGCTAAGATGCCACTTAGAAACTTCACATCACGAACACAAAGAGAAACCCGTTGAAGTTTAGAAGTTGTAGTACTTACAATGTTTCATCTATAGGATTCTGCAAGCAAGGTCATGTCGAGAGAGGTTATGTTTAATTGGGTGCATGGTGGGGGCTTGAAAATACAAAGTTCTGTCATCAAACTCTAGATGGCGCAGACTGATAGGTCCTCAACTCAATCTGCTTGCAATCACATCATTCTCTATAGGGCACAGCTGATTGGTTCCTGATGTTTCAGTAGCCAATGTACTTGCTGCTCAACCTTCAAATACTTAGAAAATGTCAGAATTTTCCGTTGCAATTGCAGCGCGCTTTCAGAAACCCTACACCTTCCCCAGCTCCACCTGTATAGATCTGCTGCGGGTAATTCTTGTATGCTAGTTCGTACAGCAGCAGCATGTCTTACTTGTTAGCAGCAGCGTGTTGTGTATGTATTGGCAGTAGCAAGTCCTGTACTTGCTCTGCAGCAGCAAAAATAGCAGCAGCGTAGTAGATCTATTCTGCCAAGACCAAACATATCAACATTGTCATACCATGCCAAACACTCAGAGGGAAATATTTCTCTCTACAAAAGGGGGGCCCGGCAGAAAAAAATTGTGAACCAATCTGCATTAGAGTATTAGTAGGCTATGGGGTAGGGTTAGGGTTAGTAGAATAAGGAGTTAGGGTTAGTTGACCTGTACAGTACTAGCAAAGATACTTATCGAATGTCTGTTGGGGGACCATTACTATAAAGTGTCAGCAGATATTAAAGGACCCCACTGTAATATTAAAGAGAAATGTACAGTAGGTTTTGTTGGGTGGGTTTTGTTGTGAAACCCTGGCAAGGGGACCATCAAAATAAAGTGTTACCCAGTTTTATACAATATGTAACAGATTATGTAATCCTTTACATCTCTCTATCCACCAATTGGTTCTTGGCATAAAAAAGTCTGCTGTTGTAAACATTTCTCATTTACAGCACTTCTATATTAGTGTGTTTACTGTATATAACTGAATCTTAAAGGGATTTTTGATTTGAATAACAAAGATAGAATCAATAGAAAACCAATGGACAATGGAAATCTAAACAGTTTGTGACGATCAATGATTCACATCAAAATGATCTTAAATCTTATTTTGACACACTGATTAAAGAAACGTGGGTAAAGGTGACTTTACAGATGTGACATTTCAGGGGTGACTGCACACCTGTTTTCAATCAATACATCCCATACTTACCAGTTAGTGATACAATATCCATTAAAATCCGTTACTTTTCCTTTTGCAATTACATTCCTCTAATCTGGTTTGATTATGAATAATGTTCATATAATCTAAGAAAACTGTCTTTATAATTGAGATTCAAAGAGCAAAGAGAGAGATAAAAGACCTACGTTTTTTTTCCCATCTTTTTTTCCAAAGCACTTTCATAGTTAGCTGCATGACATACTGTGGATGGCACTAGAGAACGTGCAATCCACTGTTGCCCATGTGAAAATTCACCATAGCAACCATGCCACTGAAGCAACTAGAGCGTCATTCACTGCAATAGACGACTCAGCTTGACACAGCATAGCCCGAATACTGTCACATCCTTGCATATTGCAGATTAATCTTTTAATATGTACAGTATTCATCTATCTATTATTAATAAAGCAATCAATTATGCATTTAATTCAGGCATACAAATTAGTATGTACATTTTGGCATGTGTTATTTGTGTTTCCTAATGTACCAATGTCAGTAGGCATGCTATTTGCTGTGTGTCTGAGTGTGTAAGCGTGTTCAAGTGTGTAAATGTGAAGGTAGGTGTGCTGTTATCACAACCCCTATCAAAGAACATTGAAGTGTTATTTGGAGCCGCCCCAAAACCTTTGTTAAAGCAAACTGAAGTGTGTGATTAAGGCTACATCAGGTGCATTAGCATATTAAAACAGTCTGTACCGGTGCTGGAGCAAATCCATTGTTATTTTTAAGCTCAAATGAGTCTGGACAGACTGAATGAGGACAAGGTGAGGACCTTTTTTTTAAAAGTACCATAATGTAATAGAATAATTCACACGATTGTATTGTAGTCATGCCGGCAGTCTGTTTTCCTTTGTCCACGGGCCACGGCACGAAAATGTTTCAAAGAATAGCTCTTGATACATCAATGGAGTGAAGCAGCTATTCAAAATAAAAAGCTCTTATCGAATTTTGCAAGGTCAACACACTTTCATTATGTAGGATGCTATTTATTTCTATGATGCTATTGCACAACTGAGTTATCATAGTGCCTTCATGAGCAACACTGTCAGTGTCAAGCTACTGTATATTAGATATGCTACTGATTTTTCTTTATCTTTTGAACAATCCACCTGGTTTGAGCATCTGATGCAGAACAATGCCATCTACTGGAACTTTGAATAAAGCACAATTTATAAATCAGTGCTGAGGTAAACATATTTTTTTGTTGTCCATTTTTTCCTGCTGTCTAGTTTTAAGGTCTTTAAATTAAAAATTGTATGACTGATTTTTTTTTTTTTTTAAGTATCTAACAGAAAACTGTTTTTGACACATCAGCTGATCAACCTACAGGTATTTTAAAGGTGTAGATCCCAGATCTCTCTTATACTGTTTTGCTGTGGATACTGTATGTTTTGCAATATAAATACAAGAAACGAGACTGTTGTCCTAAACATTATAACACTCTGTGTATGGAAATTTTGTCACTATTTAAACAGACAATCATGACAAATAAATGAAAGGTCACAAAATCTAATACATAGAAACAACATTATCATTAGGTCTATAGTTAAAAGAGCTGCTCTAGACAGAAATCCAGGCTTTAGATATTAAATTTACATTTATTTTCAACTGTCAATGACAGTTCACTGTGAGTGACTATAATGACCCCTTTTAGGTTTGCTTTATTCTCATTTGCTGTTTAATATGGGTTACACCTCAGAATAGTCTGTTTTTTTTTCCTTTTATTAATCCACATGTACCCTGTGTGAGATATATTTTTACAGTATGTGACTCATCACAAAAAAATAGAATATTCACTTAAACTATATAAAAAGTACATTCTCACCTCTTATTACATTCCTGTCACTTTTCTGTTCCTTCTAAGTGTTACAGCACTAAATGTTCTTGAGAAGGAAGGTCTCACTGAAGTCAGTTTGTATGACTTGGCAACAGAGCTCGAAAATTAGCGCATTTCTCAGGTATTCACTTTTATGGGGATGACCAGACCTTGGTTGTCTCACAAGAACTCTACAAATGCCTTTCTGCTGTGTAACATGTAGCACCCACAAATTTATGAGTTAAAAATGACAGGGCATGGGAAAATATGATATGGTCATGATAAATAATAACATATTAAAACATTATACTAATATAAGAGTAGAACAGAAATGAAAGCTCTAGCGTACGTTCTGCCAGGAAGACTCAATGTTACGTCGCCTATTAGTTTAGATCTAACCAATCATCATCTTACACTTGGAGTATAAAAGATTGCTGACACATGTTTGAGTCTGCAGATGCTGACGCCAACCTTCACCTCCATCCTCCTCACCACCACCAGGGAATCCACTACCCTTTAGGATCTGAGCTACGGACGGGGCCTACGCCAAAGAACCTTCTTACAATATTTTGCTTGATGATTGTTGATAAATATCGTTGTCATGTTATCTTACCTCCCCGAGTCTTTCTGGTAGAACAGAAAGTAAATGGAACTCTGAAACTCTGTAACTTTTAATTTGGCCCTCTAGCAGGTAAAAAATAAAACTGCATGCATTTTGTGGAAGAACATTATTTTGATTGTACTTCGGCTCTGTGTGACTGCACATGAATATGACCCTTCACAATAGATAATGCTTTACAATGAACTCTGTTAGAGAGCTACATTTGGCAAGTTATCTGTTCAATAAAATACCTTACTCATCTGTTAAGTAATAAAAACGCCATCTCCATGTCACTTTTACAACAGTTCTCATCAGCTCAAAAGCCAAGCAAATGTTCAATCTTGTTTTATTATAAGCTCTGTCGCATTCTGTTTTTGCCAGCAGACTCTCCTCTGTTCAGCGCTTTTTTTTTTCTTCTTTTTTTTAAATGGGTTCGAGAATTTATTACGGTTTTGTGCTCCATTACAACTTTTCCCACACGTTGTGGGCGAGTGACGTTTGTACAGTACGCAATTTCCCACAAAAATTATCCCGACAGGTCTAAAATATAAACACTTATAATAGGCTTATAGTGAATCTGGGTAAGACATGTTTTGGAAGAAGGATTGATGATGTATTGTTATTTAAATTTGTTAATTTTGGTATAAAAAAAATACCAAATTTTTCCTTTAAAAAACTACATTTAAAAAGCCATTTAAATTGAGTATGAGGATCATGTGACCTTTGAACACACACACTCTAATACACTCCACTTGTCTGATCAATACTCTGTGGAAAGAGTCACAGCCTTATTGGATTAGAACAGAAAAGTGGGTTAAGCATCTTCTTGGATGCCACAAATATATCAGATGTAAAGGTGCATTCTGTCACTTCCCAAACAGGAAAAAAGGCCTTGAATTCTGTAAAAATTTAGAAGAGTTAAAAGTGCCAGAGACAAACTAGAGTTCTCATCTCTAGAGGTCAGTAAAGAATATGAGTTTGACACACCTGATCTGATCAGTCAATATTAGAACATCAAATTCACACTAATTAAATAAATATACTGTACATGTACTGAAAATTCATTCATATTATACTATAATTGTTGACAAGAATATAAGAATAATCACACTGCAAT
>RJVU01044706.1:9403479-9418962 GCA_003731715.1 Anabarilius grahami | reverse complement strand
ATATAAGGTCCATGCGTGTGCTGCTGTTGCAGGAGTCGGCCAATAATGAGCCGGCGTTCAGACGTAGAACCTAGAAGCGCTGAACGTAAACAGCGTAGCAGAAAGACATGGGAGAGAAGATATTGCTGAATAAAGTCATTATTTTTGTTTTGTTTTTGCGCACAAAAAGTATTCTCGTCGCTTCATAACATTAAGGTTGAACCACTGTAGTCACATTGACTATTTAAACAATATTTTTTTTACTACTTTTCTGGACCTTGAATGACTGTAATTACGTTGCTTTCTATGGGAGATTTTACAAAAAAAACCTCTCGGATTTCATCAAAAATATCTTAATTTGTGTTCTGAAGATGAACGAAGGTCTTACGGGTGTGGAACATCAGGGTGAGTAATTAATGACAGAAATTTCATTTTTGGGGTAAACTAACACTTTAAGTTTCCTCTACTCAAACCAATTAATTATTTTACATTATTTATTTATTTATTTTACAATTATTTTAACATTATGGTTTACAGATACATACAATATAATATCAAATATTATTATATTATTATATATGATAATAATAATGATTATAATTTTACCATAACACAAAAAATGTGAATCTGACTCATTCATGTATCCAGTTTAAAGAGCAACAATATTAGATGTAGCTGTATTTGATGTAGGTAAATTCAAACGCTTTATTTTTAGTGTAATTTGTAGTGCAAGTTGGTTTTGATAAAAACAATAATCAGTTAAATGACAAGTAATCAAATTTACCAAAGTGTAGAGTGAAAAGTCTCTCTGTCTTAATTATTACAACTAATACAATGGTAGCATATGTTATCAATATGCTATTTGAAGCAGTCTTACAGTCTGATGATTGTTGCTTTTTTCCAGAGGTCCTTGTAAAAGCATTGGGTGACCTCAGCTGTCAGTAGGGCAAGAGCCTGTGAATGCCCCACCTCACACATACCCTAAATATCTAAAAGGCACGTGTCATTTGATCAGGAAGCAGAAAGTATGACAGATGCTACTGCAGGGAGGATTGTGCACTATCCTTTGAATAGTTTTGCTTTACATTTGCAGTGTCAAGACAAGTCACCTTTATTTGTTTAGCGCTTTTTTACAATACAGATTGTTTCGAAGCAGTTTTACAGTGATGACAGGAAAATTAAGCCACAAATAAAATATGCATGTTATTGCTTGAAATGCATGAACATAAATATATAAATTTGAGCAGCAAGTTAATGAAAGATCTCAGCATTCTTCATTCTGTTCATTAGATGAAACAGTAGGAATGTCCCATCTTGCTGTCTGTCTCATTTTCTACAGCTAGTGTGAATAAACAGGAGAGTGCATATAGGAATGTCTGACACTTGACTGCAGCTTGTGAGTCGCCCTACGTCAAAATGATTTGTGACACTGTTTTTCTGCTCCGAAAGAAGCTCTGAAATGTATAGCCTAATGGCGACTTGAAGTGAAGAGACATTGCTGTACACCCTAAAGGAGAGTAAAAAAAAAATAATTAAACAAATTAGATTAAAAGAACAGCTTTCCAGTGAAACCATATAGGCTACTGTATCGTACAGTAATACTGTATATTCTTCCCTACAAAGTCAAAATCAATAACTGCACTTCACATATCCGAGTGAAACAGGGAATAAGAACAAATAGGGCGCGACTTGAATTTGTCTATTGGCAATTGATTGGATTGTTGATCATTGGTCGATCTCATGTGATTGACAGGTTGTCAATCCAGTCGCTCCAGTAAACACACACACATCACCAAAGAATAGATGTGAAAGAGTTATTTATTATAAGTTATTTTGACATTAATTTACCAAAAAATAATGACGTGCACGGACAAACCATTTATAATAAACATTGCATTATACCATAAAAATAACAACTGTAAAATTTGATTTCATGGTGACTTTAAGTGAAAAATACTCAAATTTTCCAGCATTTTATTATACAGTGTTCCTCCAAGAAAATGCAGTGTCCAAAAGTTTGTCAACCTCCAGATATCAAATACAGAAGCATAAATTGACACATGCCTACATGGCTGTGGGCTGTCGTCATTCACTTCAAACATTCACTGATGAAACTGATGAGACTGAACAACTGAACAAGATCACTGGAATCTCATTGGCTGAGGGGAGGACTGTCAATCATTCCTACAGCACCTGCGAGAGCTGTAGCCATTAAATGAGCTCTGCGTGACAACTTCGTGTGAACTCAGAAAACCCTTCTGGATATCCGTTCGTCTTCGTGGCCCGGTAAGTGTGTTATCTGCTATTTTACTTCTCTTAGGGGATTCACATACAACATAGCTGATGCCATAATGTGCCTAGGATTTGTCTAAAGTTGTGTAGAATTAATTAATTAATTTGTAAATGAATCGAGGGTATCATATCCTCTCAAATGTCATTAAGGCGGCAGAATTCTGCCGTCACTTCCACGGATCCTGTAAATTGGGTGACATTTAGTTTGGAAAAAGTTAATATAAAAGGTGAACGTTTAAACCCTCACAAGTCATAAAAAGAGTCATTAAAATATTCGGTGACATATGGAAACACATTTATTTTGTTTCCTATATTGTTTACACATATGAACACACTTGTATGCTCATAAAAACGAAACAAAATTTTTTTTTTAAGTAGTTTTATAAAGTTTAAGATGTTTTTTTTTTCTTTATTATTCATATTAATATACAATAATTATTAATATACAATAACTTTACAGTTCCTGGATGTTTGTCCAGTCAGGATATTGTAATGGGAGCAGATGCCACAGGAGATTTACATCTTAACTGGCTGGTGATCAGATTAGAGGAGATTAGAGAGAAACTTCCTCTAGGCTAAAACTGACAGGGAAACTGACCATGTGCAGGAAAGGCCTGCAAAGAATAGTCATCATATTCTCATGTGATTGTATCTGCCAATCAGCTTGTTCAGTTTGCTTTGGATCTGTGCCCTAATGTTTCTATATGCCATAAAGTTGTCAGCTGTAACTGTTTATATACACTTTTACTGTCACTCTTAATGCATAGTTTTCATAAATAAGCAACTGCAAATGTATCTGGTTATCTTTGCATTTCTTTTGGGTTTTAAACCCTGACCTCACTTAAGGGTCAATTTAAAAACATACAGATAGGAATGAGGGTGTTTGTTAATAATCGAATTCATTGTCTGTGTCCTTTCTTTAGGCTATATCAGCTTCACAATTGTTTTATCACTTTGATCCATTTCAGAACAACTGGTGGGTTTTTGTGTCTAGGAGAACAGAGACCTAGTGCATTGGTGTGCCACCATCTCAGGCTCATTATAGGCAATGCACCCCTGGGTGGCCTTGCTATTTTTAGATTGTGCCTGCCGAGTCTAGTGGAATTCTGGAGCATAAGGGGGTCGATAGATAGATAGATAGATAGATAGATAGATAGATAGATAGATAGATAGATAGATAGATAGATAGATAGATCAAAAGTGACAGCAAAGACTTTTACATTGACCTTTTTGAACTTTCTATTCAGAATACTGAATAGAAAGTTCACAAAAATGAGCATAAGAGACCTCTTTTAAAAATTTAAAGGGATAGTTCACCCAAAAATGGAAATTCTGTCATCATTTACTCACCCTCAAGTTGTTTCAAACCTGTATGAATTTATTTGTTCTGCTGAACACAAAAGAAGATATTTGGAAGGATGTCAGTAACCAAACAGATCTCGCCCCCCATTGACTAACATAGTATTTATTTTTAAATTCGGGGGGCGAGAACTGTTTGGTTACTGACATTCTTCCAAATATCTTCCTTCAGCAGAACAAAGAAATTCATACAGGTTTGGAACAACTTGAGGGTGAGTTAATGATGACAGAATTTACATTTTTGGGTGAACTATCCCTTTAATAAATCATACTGACCCCAAACTTTTGAATGGTAGTGAGTAATGTTTTTGTGCGTTAATACTGATTGCATTTTCATAATGCGGTCTCTCTTGTGATAATTGCAGCTTTTAGAATATGTTACTGAAATTAACATTGTAACATTGAACTGTGCAAGTTGAGTCCAGGGCAGTGAGAGGCCTTATAACTAAAGCAGATGAGCAGGGTTGTGTTGAGTCAGCACTGGATACTGTCTATGTATGAAACAGGCACAGAGACAGGAAGTCTGGAGTCGGTCTCACATTTCCTGGGAAAAGAAAGAGCAGCCTGGGTACCCACAGTCACATGCCCTGCTGTCACTATAACATGACAGTGTTACATTTTAAATGTTCAAATACTTGTTGCTCAAAAACTTGCAACTGACGTATATTTAGCAAAGATATGACTGACAGGGTATCAGAACTAAAATTCATTCTATATAATAAGTGATGGTGAACTGCAGTGTTTTTATGTACTTTTCCACTGCTTACCCTAATTAAAAGTACTGCAAAATAAAGCAAAGACGGCATGTCTTTCAACTGCGTTGTCTTTGTGGCTGCATGCGATTTCAAACATGCAGGACAACCATTATAGGTTTATGAGGTCAAAAAGTCAGCATAACTTTCATAACTGTGAACCTAATAAAAATTACACTTGCTAATATATCAGAGTTATGTAGGAAATGCTGGTCTATCTTTTGCTTATCTTTGCAATATTGTTTCATACTCTTGCATTGCACTGATGTGGCAATCACAGCAGGTCACATCTGGCCAGTTGTAAGAGATCTTTAACTGAATGAAGCATGAAGCTACTTCAGGGGGCAAGTTCTAGCCTAAGGCCTTACTTGGATGTCTATTAAAACCGACAATATCTACAAGGGGTCATCCACTCAGACACGGGCAACCAAATCCTGTCAGGCAGATTATTTATGGTGCATTGCAGAGACTGTTTTACCACAGCTGCTATTCATGGAAGCACAGTGATCTTTAGAAAGCAGGAAGCAAGTGGTGATGAATGGACATTAACTTATGTATCAAAATATCAGTGTCACTGTATGGAGTTTGACCTACATATCAGCCAACAGCCTTTGAGGCCCCACTAATATGGATGATTATTTTTTTATAGTGTCATATAAAGGTTAATGTTTTTTTTCTTTTCTTCCAGAGGCAGGATGGAGGAAGCAGAACTCTTAAAGGAGCGTCTTCGAGCTATTACGGTATATGGGTTTGTCTACTTATTTCAAAGCTCTCTGAAATACTTGATTGTGATTGGTAAAATGCTGCAATTAACCCATGATTTACTCACCCTCAAGCCATCCAAGGTGTGTATGACTTTCTTCTTTTGGATGAATACAATCGGAGATATATTTAAAAATATACTGGCTCTTCAAAGATATAATGGCAATGAATGGGGGGCCAGAATTTGAAGCCAACAAAAGTGCATCCATCCATCGTAAAAGTACTGCGGGGGGTTAATAAAGCCCTTCTGAAGTGAAGTGATGGGTTTTTGTAAGAAAAATATCCATATTTAAAACTTCATAATCTAAAATAACTAGCTTCCACCAGATGACCAGGTTTTGGGTGAACTATCCCTTTAAATATTTTTTAAATGCTTTTTTAAAAAATTCCTATTTTACTTTTATATTTATTTCAGTTTTAGTAATTTTAGTAGTTTATTTTATTTCAGTTAGTTGTTAAAGGATTAGTTCACTTTAAAATGAAATTACCCCATGATTTACTCACCTTCAAGCCATCCTAGGTGTATATGACTTTCTTCTTTCAGATGAATACAATCAGAGTTATATTAATAATCACCCTGATGCTCCCAAGCTTTATAATGGCAGTGCACGGAAACCACCTGTTTGAAGCTCAAGAAAGTGCATCCATCCATCATAAACGTGTACTCCACACGGCTCCGGGGGGTTAATAAAGGCCTTCTGAAGCGAAGCAATGCATTTGTGTAAGAAAAATATCCATAATTAACACGTTATAAAGTAAAATAACTAGCTTCCGCCAGACCACATTCTGTATTCAACTTACGTAGAAAGTGTAAAACTCTCGCAGTTCAAAACGCTTATGCTACGTCCTATGCCTTCCGTATTCAACTTACGAAACAAGCGTAACTGATGCGACGTCAGTTACGCTTTTTCTGTAAGTTGAATACGGAAGGCGGGTGAGTAAACCATGGGGTAATTTTCATTTTAAAGTGAACTGATCCTTTGACATTTCTAATTTTCATTGATTTTAAGATTTTTTTTTTTTGTCTTATATTTTATTTCAGCTTTATTTTAATTAACGAAAACAATTTTTAATAGTTTACAACTGTATGACAACTGCTTTCCTATCACAGAGTTGTGCTACTGTATAGTTCGTGTCTATATTTCGTGTCCATTTGTCCACAGAATAAGAAAAAAATCCAAGAGGAAATTGCCCACAAACGGCTTGAGATCGACAGAGAGAAACTGAAGCTTCAACATGTTAAGGTACCTTCTTGATGTTAGAAGAATAGTTTCATTTTCATCAGCGCTGTACTGAATTTTATAGTTTGAATTGTTAGGGACTGAAATTTGAAGTATCTCTGTGTGTCTTTTACAGAAAAGGTCCATGAGAGATCTGTGGCTCATGGATGGGATGAACAGCAGTAATGCACAGGAAACCCAAAAAGCTCTTGAAGATGCAAAACAAACGAAACACCTCAAGAGTAATATACATCAGTAAGACAAATTATTGTACTGTCTTATCGTATTTTTCATTTCAATGGTTTAATTACTGTAGTATTATCGAAACCATATTTTCCACAAGAGAGTGACTTTTGATCCAAACATCATTTTGCTATTTAAGATTTTTTCATAAAGTATACCAGTTAGTTTGAGATTATCATGGCATACTGGCATCTTCTGAATACAGTTCAAACAATCCGAACTGAAAGGTCTTTTGTATTTAGCTTCAGGGGTTAGCCTGATGTTTCTCTGCTAATGTCATTCGCCCTGTGGTGCCCTAATGAAATCTTTTTAGAGTGAAGTATGAGGCAAGAGGTGTGCAATGCTTTGTAATCGCATTGCATTGTAGTATGGCAATGAAGTCAGAGAAGGATGTTAAAAAAAGCTTTTTCCATGTCCTTGAAAAGCTGCTGCATGCAGGTCACACCCTGGTACAAATATTGCTGTCTGTGTCATTCTTTGCGAGTGTGTTAAATGATTCAGACTGATGGTGATTCTGACTGAACCTCAGTCGAATGAGAAAGTAAATTCTAGCGTCTGTTATTTAATATTTGTTTAAAATGCTTTCATGCCCTCTTAACAACTCTTTGTGTCTTGAAACTATTGGGTCTAGCATGTCTATGCAACAAAAAGTACAGAGTGACAGGTGTTTTGACTCTTGTGTGACTTGACCCGGTAACAGAGGCCAATCTCAGTGTGTGTGTGTGTGTGCGTGTGTGTGTGTGACGAGAACTCTAGAGGACTCTTATTTAAACTATTATTGTAACAAATTCTCTGTAGGATAGAGAAAGAAATTGAAGCGTTGGAGAGAGAGGAAATGAACATCTCAACAAATGAGGGGCTGATTCTAAAGAGGCTAAAAGCCATTGAAAAA
This sequence comes from Anabarilius grahami, assembly GCA_003731715.1. NCBI lineage: Eukaryota > Metazoa > Chordata > Actinopteri > Cypriniformes > Xenocyprididae > Anabarilius > Anabarilius grahami. The sequence goes on along the minus strand of RJVU01044706.1, from coordinate 9,411,463 downwards.
TCTCCAGAGGACATTATTAAGGTACAGTGCTTTTGTTATGGTTCATTTAAAATGAATAGAAACTGTGCCTTTTGGTTTAATGAACTATATATATTTTTATTTTTTAAAAGTAAGCTTTATACACTTTATTGTAGAAGATGATTCTGTTTATGTCTTCACAGGCAGTGAATGCAGATTTCATTTCAGGTAAATACTGTAAAACTGCATCACAATCACAATGTTCTATGGACCATAAAACAAATTGCAGATTATTTATGAATATTGTAACTTTTTTTTTTTTTTTTTTCCCNCAGACCCAATCTATATTCATTCAACAATTCCAAATATGCCAAAGCCCAGCACACCTCTATTAAACCAGAGGAAGAAACAAGACCTGGAAACTAAAGAAAAAAATGACCAAGCCAAACCTGGTAAACTGAAAGAAGACTTCAAACCATCTTCAATATATTTCTATATTGCAGAACAGCAAAACAAAAAAAGGTTTCTGGTGCCAATGGTTCTACGATCTACTTAGGCTTACGATGCTTTTGAAAAATGCAACCCAGGTGTCATTGGTTGGTCAAACAGAGTCCCGCCTCCAAAATTACACCATTGGTAGAGCTAATGTTTTTATGTTGTGATACTCAAATAGAGTAACGTTTTAATAGCGCTACAGCCACAGTCTCTACACTTTCATGGATATGGACACACAAATTTCTTACTTAATGGAATCCTAGTTTAATATGCAATGATAACAGTAAATATTTAAACATCTTAAAGCAATCCTAAAAATTCATATATATAACACGCATTCCATTTGTCTCTTACAGCTTTGTTTGCTATGGAAATTAACGTTCAGAAGGACTTGCGCACAGGTGAAAGCCAAGTGCTGTCCACCTCCGCCATTTCTCCCCAAGAGCTCCAGCAGAGAGGCATTAAAGTCTACGACGATGGCCGGAAGTCCGTCTACGCCTTACGCACGGATGGCCACCAGCCTGGTGCGAACGGAGTGGATGAACTCAGTCCCGTGGAGGTTGAGGAGCTGCTAAGACAGGCTTCAGAGAAAAAGAAGAGGTCCAATCAGGTTCAAATGGACCCTTCATGTCCCTACAACATCTCCCATGAACTACAATCAAACCCCAACAACAGAGAGAGCAACAAATCCAACGGATACCAAGATCCCTACAGCATCGACTTATCTTCATGGCCCGAGCTTGTGTACAATGATGGCGTTCACTATCCGGAGGCTGCGGGTCAGAGACTTCCACTCCTTCCAATGCCTGATTATAATGACAGACCAGACGAATACTATCACAACGGCAATGGGAACAACTACAGCCGTGAGTTACATAGAGAGGAAAGACACGCGCATGGACAATATTACAATCGAAGAGAGAACAACCTGGGAACGCGGCATTTGGATTGTGACATCAGAAACCACAGCCCCTGCTCGGCCTATTCTGAGGACTCCAAAGTCAGCATCCTGAACGCCATGCCATCGGACGAGCCCGTCACCATGATTTTTATGGGCTACCAGAATGCCGAAGACAACAGCCAGAGCTATGAGGGCTCAGTTCGGGCAGAGCTGGTGATCATTGGAGATGGTGAAGATGATGCAAGCAGGAACATTCACCCTCATCAGAGCTCCAATGTCAACAACGCCTTTTCCTACTCTGCCGGACGGAAGGGAAAAAGAGACGGCGCGGAGGACCCGTCAACTACAGGTACCCGAAAGATTAAAAAAGTCATGGGGAGACACAAACCTTGCTGTGCCCTGATGTAGTTTCACTAACACTCTATCAGCTCTTCTATGATGCAGCTTCTCACCAGACTGGCTTCCCTCACTCTGCATGCTGGACACTGCTGTGGTTTTCAGTTTTCCAGTGTCTTAAACCGCTCTCTGTCCTTCATGTTGACATTTGCTTATGTTGTCTGACAATGTTTGTAGAAACACATTGTCATATATGAGTAGCTTTAAAGCAGGGGTCTTCAACTGCAGGGGTCCAACAATTATCATATCTCAAATTATTATTTTTTTTTTTAGTTAACTAAAAACAAATCTAAGATCTTCTAAATACACTACAGTTTAAAAGTTTTGGTTAAGTACGAGTTTTTAATGTTTTTACGGAAGTCTTTATGCTTACCAAGGCTGCATTTATTTGATCAAAAATACAGTAAAATCAGTAATATTGTGAAATAATATTTTTTCAATTTAAAATAACTGTTTTTCTATCTGAATAAATTTTAAAATGTAATTTATTTCTATGATGGCAAAGCTGAATTTTCAGCATCATTACCCCAGTCTTTAGTGTCACATGATCCTTCAGAAATCATTCTGATATGCTGATTTGCAGCTCAAGAACAGCATTTATTTGAAATAGACATTTTTGTAAGAAAAACAGTCTTTACTATCACTTTTGATAGAGTAAATGCTTCTTTGCTGAATAAAATCATTCATTTTTTTAAAGTAATATCTTTCTGACTCCAAAGTGTATGGTATAGTGTATGTCATTGTACCTCCCAAATTACATTTTAATTTCACTTAATACACTTAATATGTGATTCTGAAAATAAATACCGATTATTTTAATTAATTTTCAATGTAAACATAGGTATGTAAATGCATTCATATGGGCCTTTCTACATGTAATTAATAGTCAAGCTTAACATGACTTTTTTAAATAAAATTTTATACAAAATGTGTCTCTATCCACCAAGGGCTCATTGAAAAAAGGTTGAAGACCCCTGATTTCGAGCTTTACCTCCCTCTAGTGGTGAAAGGGCAGAAATCTCTTTCAAATGAATATATGACATTTCGTTAGCCTCATAGCAAAAGTCTTTTTTTTTCTTTTCCCAATTGATCTGGGCAATTATGCTATGAGGCTAACGATATGCAATCTCTCCTTTTTCAACTGCCAAACTTCCTTTGCTATATTTCTTTTTTTCACATTTTGCATATAATTTCCTCACTGTGCTTTTGCCACTTGCAATAATTAGCATGGCAGCATGCCATCTGCTGTGACATATGAACAGTGATATTTGCTGTCATGGATTGTTTCTTTTCTGTCATGCATCTTTTCTTTTGCTTTGACATTGTGTGTATGAGAGTGTTGTATGAAAAGAGTGAGAGATGAATCTTTGTAATAAAACTGATTGAATGCGTGTTGTTTCTTGTCTTTTTAATATCCTAATAAGTCATGTTTAAAGGGATAGTTCACCCAAAAATGCTAATTAATGCTAATTCTTTTTATATTTTCAGTTTTCATTTTAGTTTTAGTAATTCTGTTATGTTGTCTTAAGTTTATATATATATATATTTAGCTTTAATTTATTTTTATTTCGCTTTTACTTATTTTAGTACTCCACAAGACTCATTTTGTTTGTTTATTGCCAGCAAGGTAACATTTAGTATTTAAGTTTTTTTTAATCTAATATTTATATCTTATTTTATTTCAGCTTTAATTAACAATAATGATTTTAATATTTTTAGTTTTAGGGCATGTTTACACAACAACATTGTAAACGTAAAACAGATTTAACTAAAAACAGAAACGTTTTTCCTTTGCATTTTTCGTGTACAGACGACAATGTTATCAAAACAATCCCTGTTCAAACGGATCTGCGAAAACGACAAACCTGATTTTGCCAATTACAATATGTTCCTGGATCAACATCTTTGTTGATCCTGGAACAATATTTGAGGGACAAGTTTACAGGGTTTGATGCTTCTACATCAGTGTTAATTTACCTATTATTTCCCTCTGATATTATAGGGATAACTTATGGGTATAGGATTAGGTTTAGGGATATGATTAGGACTACATTTTCAGACAGGAATGTTGTTCCAGGATCACCAAAATATGTCTGAAAAATCAGGACTTGCACGCTGTATTATGCATGCCAGGACAGTAGTGGGCGATGTCACTTTGTAAAGAAACACTACGTCTCCGTTTTCACAAATTCGTGTTTTTGTAGTTTACACAGAAACGATAATGGTATCATTTTTAAAAACATGCACTTTAAAACCCATTTTCAAAAGTTTGCATTTTCAGGCCCCCAAAATGCTGTTGTCGTGTAAATGAACAGCCAAAACACATAAAAAGTTTTCATTTTCTGTTGAAAACGGTGTTGTGTAAATGCCCCCTTAGTTAACAATAGCAACTTTGCTATTAAGAGGTTTTTTTTCCATGGCAGCAGCTGTCGCTGTTTTTATATTGTAAGAACTGCATGAAGGTTTTTTGAAAAGTTCACCACAACTGTAACAGCACACACATATTGAAAGTCATGAGTAAATGACAGAATATTCATTTTTGAGTGATCTATTCCTTTAATGCTGAAAAACAAGCTGATTACGACATCCCCACCCACACAAATGTTGCATGAAAAGATAAGTGACTCACAACTTTTGATGCCACACTAACTTAAAGCCATTATGGCAATATTTTGCTGCTATAGATTCAATATGAATGATGTCGTATATAACAGTATGCTTTATCTAAAAATAATTATAAAATAAAATAGTGGACACTCCCACACATGACACCCTCTCTGTCATCTCATTGTAGAATAAGCAATCCAGCCCTGTCCATCTTCTTCAGAAACAGCAGAGTCTGAGCGCTCCAGTGGTGGGCAGATAATTTGCAGCGCATGTATTCCAACCTTAAGAGGCTTTTAAGAAGGCTGGGTGGTGTGCTTGAAACACTCTTATATAATCAATCTTGGGGATTATATAAATGGGGATAGCTTGTTTCATCAGGACAAATGTCTTTATAGCTTGCGTTATTAAGATTACCCTTTTACTCAAACTGCCTTTGCACACACAAAAGATTAGTCAGTGAGGAGGTGGAACACTGCTGAGAGGTACTGGTGCCCGAGAGGGTGTGCATCAGCTGTCCATTAACTTCTGTTTGGTTGGGAGGATAGAATTGAGCAGCTAAATCAATGTCTTTTCTCTCCCTACAGCATTACAGATACAGATGGAGAAACTGGGTCAAACCGCATAGTGCCCAACACGCATTTTGTGGAACTCTGAGATTGTCCAAAGTGGCCAGCGAGGCAAGAAACATAAGTCAACATCTCGGCGGAGTCTTCTGAATGTGAAAGGAGGATGCGATATTAACACTTTTCAAGAAAAAATATTCTATAACTCTATACAGCTTAACATTTTATGACTTTGTCAATTTATTTTATTCATAATGGTGCTTGAAAGAAATACAACACACATATCTGCTGTATATGACACTGACTGATTTGAAATGACGTGCCAATAAAAGGCAATATATATGACACAGTAAGCTAAGAGACTAAACCTCCAAAAAGGAAAAAAATTGCTGTCATATGTCACAGTCTGAAGCTTCCTTTCAGATGTGCTCTTGTTGTAGAGCTAAACCTGAGTGACAGTCAAAGCTCACAATGTGTGTTTGTGGCTGACAGCTGTTTGGGACACCTTTATTATCGGTTTATCTGTGCTAATGAATGAGCCTTTCTGTCATGTGTTTTTGTGGGGTTTTTTTTATTCAGATGTCCATGTCAAGGTCATCTTAGTGAGCCCTTATTCATTATAAATGAGGGCTCATTGCTTTTTTTCTTTATATTTAGATAAATCAGTAAGTGTTGCCTTTATTAAAACAACTAACAAACATTAAAGCTCACCCAAAAATGAATTTGTCAAAAATTTTTCAACCTCATTTTAAAAACTTGTATGACTTTCTCTCTTCTGATATTCTAAGCTGACCTTTTTATTAGATATTTTTCAATGTTAATTATATTTGACATTTCTGATATTTTTGAAACTCTTTGTCATACAGTGAAAGTGAATGGGGACCAGGGATAGTTGTAGTCTCTATTCATTCTTATTATATGGAAAAGAGAAGCTTGGACAATCTGCTAAATATCTAAATATCTGCTTTTGTGATTCACATAGTCATACAGGCTTTTTGTAACAACATGAGAATGAATAAATGATGACAGAATTTACATATTTTGAGTGAACTGTCCCTTTCATGAAATATCTGACAAATTTTTTTCTTTGGTCACTCTGTAGTTTGCAAAAGTGATGGTACAAAATAAATAATAAAATACTAAATCAGATTAAAGCTGATCCTTTAATACACTGAGCCTCTGTATTTGATTCTGTTCACTGGCGACTCGTAGCAAACTGTCTGATAACAGACGTCTGGTGTTTTTTTTCCAGAGCAGTGAGGATTGTGTGCAAATATTTTTTACGTATATTCTCCTTTCCCTATATGTGTCTGTTTATTTGAGCTTGAGCTTGTCATGTCTGTCAGTGGAGTTACTGTGCTGCCATTGGTCGATTCCCACGCATTCAATCAGAGCTGTGGCTTCAGTCACACACATTCACACACATTAACACACACACACACACATGCACTCAGAGGAAGAAACGAGACCTTCACTGTTAAACCAGCCGACCTCAAAGCTCCATGACAGTAAGTATTCACATTCCAAACTTTTGTATTGATATGGAATACACATTACTGTAGTGTGACACATCTGTCTGGATGGGGAGAGTCATTGTGCACCTGTGTCTGGTGAGAAACATTTTTATGCATCTTCAGAGTTTAAAAGAGCTCAGATGTACACTTTTTTGGCGAATTTGTGAATTGTAGTGGGAAGGTCTTAAGAAGAAAAGACGGAGGAGAGAGAGAAGATGCCTTTTTTGGTGTTACATTTGCAATTTGTTGGAGTGTACTCATGCTGCTTTTCCGTCAAGTGTGTGGGATGGTAGCTACAAAAACAGAGAGGATGGGGGGAAAAAACATGCAGAGACTGAGCCAGTAACACAGGCAGCAAACAAACAGAATATGCTCCACCTAACTTATTGTCGTTATTTTTACTCTGATGCTCTGCAAGCAGAATTGAACTGCTTATATTGGGGGAAAAAAGACGCTTTGCCTCATTCCCTGACACATCCAAAGATAATCTCGGTTTATCTACAAGATGCATCGGATCTTTGCATTTGTCAATTTGCAACCAGATCACCCAAAATTGGTGTTGTAAACATGGTTTCTAATTTCATGATCAAGTCATTGGAATTGTTGTTTTACAAAAAGACATATGCAAACATTTGGATATGAAGTTAGAGTGTGGAATTAAACAGTGAATAGAGTTTGCATCACATGTGACATCACTACAATAGAACAGATGTGGCAGGTGAGTAATAATAAATTCTGGGTTGTTCCTGGAAAAACATGTTGATACATGAGGATTGGTTTGGCTTAGAGTCTAAGTGGAGGATGAGAGGATGAGTTTTGTCCATAGATAGATAGATAGATTCATAGATAAATACATTCAGCTGGTCATCATCACAAAATGAACCTGTGCAGTGTGATCAAGCTCTGTCTTGTACCACTCATAAAATTTTTAATTAGTGATAATGACCAGCTGGGGTACATTATTACACAGTTACTCATCAAATAAATAAATATATGTAGGCCCACATGAACTGATCGCTCATTAGGTTTCCAAACTGCATATATGTGACGCTAAATGCCGATATTAACCAATCCAAATCAATAAATAAAAAGCAATATATGCAAAGTACAAAGTACATAGGTTTTTCGTCCTCCATAGTGCAAAAGTTCCCTTTGCCCCAATGTAATATAAAAATACTTAACACAACTAAGTACTTTCCCTTACACCCAAAGAGCACCGAAATAAGGAATTCACACCCCCGTGCAGCACTTCTTTTTGCATTCTTTACTTCGATACAATTAAAGGGATAGTTCAACCAAAATGAAAATTCTGTCATCATTTACTCAAGTTTACATACAAGTTTTCCAAACCTGTACACTCTAAAAAATGCTGGGTTAAAAACAACCCAAGTTGGGTTGAAAATGGACAAACCCAGCGATTGGGTTGTTTTAACCCAGTGGCTGGGTTAAATGTTTGCCCAACCTGCTGGGTAGTTTTATTTAACCCAAATATTGTTTAAAAATTACTGTATTTCTTGCTTAAAATGAACCCAAAATATGTTGGAAATTAA
>RJVU01044706.1:9309513-9401608 GCA_003731715.1 Anabarilius grahami | reverse complement strand
GCATTGACCCCTGATATAAATGTGACATTAATTACAATGAGTTTAAATTAAAAGTTGGTCTTTTTTAAAAGCTAATTAAAAATTAAAATGTATAGCTTTCAATTATGTAATGTTGAATGACTATAATTAATGACTAAAATTGAGAGAGAGAGAAAAATCAATTTATTAGAGACATCAGTACTGACCTTTAGTGTTTTACTGTAAAGATGCCATTAAACAAATATTTAAAATATAGCCTACTGTCTTCATGTTGTTGCTACATTATTTTGGAGAATAAAAAATAGATTAAAACTTATATATATATATATAAGAAGAGTCCAAGAGTGACCTTGGTCAGAAGATTATGGACTGCATGTTCAAAAATCGCGTGGGCAAAGCCAAGCGTTCAATAGTTGGTTGAGAAAGTGTGGGCGCCTAGAGGGACAGAGCTGCTCCGTATCAGTGCATCCAGTGCTGGCGGGGCTCAGGCATTCAGTTGCTGTCGTTTCTGTCAATATCTTTATGTGCTCTATTTCACATTTGACAATTGCTGACGGATCGATAGGTCTGAACAGGAATTTGTCGCAAGCTTGATTTTCCCTCTTCGAGTTCAACCATATGAATTACTCGCGACGCGTCGCCATTTGGTTACTCGCGTTATCTGTGCAAATTATTCAGGCATGTGCGTATTGCGGTAGATTGGAGATGATATCCGTTTGGCTCCTCTTTTTAAAGCTGCTGGTAGGTATCAAAATACTGAAGCTTTGTGCATCTGTTGCATCTGTATCTGCTTTGGCGAACATCTGCATGCGCAAGGCACGAAGAGAGAATGATGCAGGAATTATGTGTGCTGCATTTGTACTGTCTTGCTTGGCAGAGTGCCTGTATTTAAAAAGAGTTATGATTCTGCATTGTCTATATCCGAAATCTCCATCACTGATCGGTATGTTTGACTTAAAGGGATAAATAACCTTCATCCCAAAAAGCAAACCCATAGTGTTCTGTGTAAAACAAAATGAGATTTTAGGCAGAATGACATCAGTCCCCATTCACTTTCATTGAATAGAAACAATATGCAATGAAAGTAAAAGGTGACTGAGGCTGTTAATCCCCAACACATCTTAATTTTGGGGTGATCTAACCCTTTAATGCAACAGTCACACTTATTGGATAGTAGCTGATGACATAATTTTGCTATCTGCAGAATTCCACCTCAGGCAATGTGGATGTGATGTTCAGACATCGCAAATGTATTTTCCAAAACAGAAAGGGTGGATCTGGGGTTAATGGTGGTCACAGCACCAGCAGGCATGCATAAAAGTACATCCTATCCGCTCGATATGAGCAATAGATTTGTTTCTCTGTCTCTCTTACTGGATAAACTCAGGCTGATAGCTCTAATAAACATACTGCATGGCATTTTGATAAGGTTGTCTCTGACTAGTCAGTTGCTTCTACATGGATCTTACTGTATAATAAACAAGACAGCCTATAATAAACAAGACAGCCTCCTCGGATAGAGCATGTTGCCAGGCAACCACTACTTTTCTGGGGGAAAAACACAAAACAGACTTTATGATCATCCACATACTGCATTATTATCATACACGTAAGCTCTGAGTTTTTGTTTATGAGTGTGAGCACTGAAGAAGTACAAAGAAGAGGAATGATAAACTATTAAGTGATAAATAAGGAAAAAGGAATTATTGTAGCTAGTTCTGAGAACATCCAATTAGCTTTTCGATTGATATACTTTCAAGAAAGTAGTGTACACTGTTAGAAGTAATACGCTATATCTCCATAAAATGTTGGCAACAGATTACAAGCAATATTATTAATAAATTCAACAAATAGAATTGAGTTAGAATTAATCAAATTAATTCCTTAAATGTCAACCATTTTAAAAGATGAGTAAAATTTAAGTCAAATTTAAACAAAAATATCTGAATAACAGACAGACGTCAAAAATTAATTAAGAACTCTTTATTTTTACTGCCAACATTGAAGACACCTGATGATAACAAGCAGAAAAGAGAAACACATGAAGTAACAGAGGTTTAGATGTTGATGTTGATTTTATTGAAAATGTTTGGTTACCATTGTGGTGATAAGTATTTCATTTAGTTGGGCAGCTTGACTTTGCTTTTTATGTCAGTTTGTGTTTTTTGTAATGGTGTTTGCTGATTTTACACATTTTTAATGGTTAACTTTTAAGGAATTTATTTGATTAATTCTAACTCAATTCTTATATGTTGAATTTAATTAATAATATTGCTTGTAATCTTTTGCCACAATTTTATTGAGTAGATAGAGCGTATTACTTTTTACAGTGTGTGTTACCCCTCTCTTTATTTAAGCTTAAAGGCTGTTTAGAGTTTTTATTTCAAATAACCTACTTAAAATTAGGGGTAAAATTGAAGCAGAATTTTTTGTTTTCTAGAAGTTACATATTTTGTGCCTCAGATTTTCTTTGAGGCTACTAAAACATCCTATAATGTAGATTTTCAGCCCACTTTGAGATTGCATGCTTTCTTAGAAACCACTTCTCGTGCTTTGTTTGTTATCAAAAAGGTCCACCCACTTATATCTCACAGCATGAATGCTAAAATAGCTTGATGAAACTAAAGTGACGCTGTGCAATTCTGCTGAAAACAGCACAAGGCTGGTTCTTCTAGATCAAGGTTGTCTATGTTAATTATCCAAGATTCTTCAAGGAGCAACACTAAGAGAAAACATTTTTTAGCGTTTTGTCATGTTTGATGTTTTGAGTCTTCCTAAGCTTGGTTCCTTTAATTCTAAACAGATCTTTTTCAATGTAACTTTCACAGAGAGCTACAGCTGGTGTGCGAAGGTTATATGGAAGTGAACTAAATGAAGACATAAGCACCTCTGTAAATCAGCAACAAAAAGAGCAGCAATACCTCTCTGAAACAGTCACCATGGAGACCAGCCAGCTTTCAGAAATGGCTGATCTAACAGACTGTAAAATGGATCCTGGGTGTACAGAGGACACTGAGGAGGTAAATGAATGTTTTGTCACATATTTCTCAGAGTGCCTGGATACCAGAAAGAGCAACCCCCATGAAGACCTCGATGGACAAAGCAACAAAGGCATAACCAATGATAGTGATAGCTCAGGTGAATCTGATGGGAGCAAAGAATCTCAAGAAAGCATTATGGTCAAGGTCAACGAAGAAGAACAGCCAAATGGTACAGAATCTTTGACCTCTGAGTCTCATGAAGACCCTAACCTGAACGACCAACCAGAAGAGGAAATGGAAATCATCAATTCTGATGAAGCCCAGGAAGAAGAACACAATGAACCTGAGGAGAGGGTTGAGGCAGAAGAAGATTCTGTGCTGGAGCAGCAAATGAATGAGCTAGTGATTTGTGAAATCCAGACTGAAACTTGTCCGGATATGGATCGAGATGACCTAAGTGACTGTCTGCTTGTGGAAATGGCTATCATTTCATCAGACAGTGATGCTGAGGAGCCATGGAGATCTTTAGTTCCACCAGCTGTTGACAAAGAAGAGATTGAAGAGAATGGTGATCTCCTGGGTATGGATGAAGCAGAGGTAAAGCCGGAAGACCAATCAAGGCAGGAAGACATTGAAGTGATTGATAGCAATGCTGAACCTGAAGATGAAGCCCTGGCTTTGAACATTATTGAAAGTGAGATTCTAGAACAACCAGAGTGTCCCACTGAATGTGAGCTGAAAGATATTTCTTTGGACTCCTCTGTCCATTACTGCAGCTTAACAAAGATCGCAGAGGACGAAGATGAGCTTGGGAAAACCTCAAAGCACAACCTACAGCGCCTGTCTTGTTCAACTTCAGAGCTCGACAAGAAGTTGCCACAGGACTTCTGCGTGGTTCAGGAAATAAAGAGCGAGAACGTCAGCACAGAGCATCTGGATTTTAGGGTGACTCGCAAGCAATGGCAGAAGATGGAAGAGCAAACCAAGGGTCTGGTGCACCGGCCAGTGATGAAGCAGGGATCTTGCCAAGGTGGGCACAGCTTCATGTATACGCCTGTCCGCAACATTGATCGCCCCAGAAGAGACCCTGACATAGAAAGTCTCGGTCTGGGGGATTACCAGTACACTCAATTCAGCCCCTGTTCGGAGGACTCTGGTCTGGACGACACAAGCTACAGGTCCCCTTACGATGAGCCAGAGACTCCAGTGGAGCGGGAGATCCGTGAAGCTCTTCAACGAGAGGAGAATTTCAGACGAGAGAGGGCAATGGCAAAGATGTCTGCTGGTGATGCTACACAAGTTCAACCCAGGCCTAGTGCTCTTCACCACAGCAGATCAGAGCCTGGGGAGAAAGGACGGATGTTTGACACACCGGAGGACAGATGCAGGTCTCAGAGGTCCCCTAGTACAAGAACTCCAACTTTGTCTATCACTGCTTCTTCTGGAAAAAGTCCCACATACCATGAAATGACCGCCAATAATGTCATTATACTCGAGCCGGATTCGTATCCCACCAGTCCACGGAATCGAGGGAAAGGTGGGCTGCTCTCTCCAGGGACGATCAGTTTCCAAGAATGGTCATCAGACATGAACAACGTGATCATCCTGGAGACATCGAATCTCATCATTCGAAGTGCCTCGGAATTCTGCCTGAGCACTGCATGTCAAGAGACACAAGAGAGCACGTTTCAGAACAATCCCTTCTTCAAACTGCGCTCTCACAGCACACAGTCTCTGGTGGATCAGGAGATAAAGTTGGTGAGGCAAAGAGAAGAGGAGCTTAGGAGGCAGAGAGCACAGCTATATGTAAAGGAGAGATATGACACAGTCCTCGTGTCCCCCAGCCAACTGCAGAATTTCAATTATGAGAGACCAGGTAGCACATTTAGCAACCAGTAGAGTATTTACTTCATTGATGTTCTTACATAAAGACGCAGTTCAGCAAATGTCCTTTCTTTTATTTGGACACTTTACAGGAGAGGTACCAGCAAAATCTAAGTCATCCCCCTCATCTCCATCGAAGACACGCAAAATGGATCGCTCCGCTTTGTCCTGCGACCAGAAGGTACATTAAATTTAGGCATGCTGATTCAAAGTTGCAGATTTTAAACTACATATTTTTCTGTTGGTCATCCCATGTATCATATATAACTGTTCCGGATTCCATTGCAAAGCATCTGTTTTTCATGTTTCACATTTTGACATCTCATTGATCTGTGCCCATTTCACCTTGAAACTGGAAACTGCATGCAGTTTTACAGGTGAAGCTTTCTCCTTTAGTTCCCTGAGGCTCCTTACCCTCGAGTCAGACGAAAAAGTGCCCTGGCCCAGAGGTGGGAGGCAGGTATCTTTGCCAATCATCAGCAACAAGACTGAATGATTTGCCTAAATGACGCACCGAAGCACAAATCAAGTTTCCATTACAGTATAAGCATGTAGAAATAGATTCAGAGTAAAACATTCATTAGTACAAACCTGGAACTTAGGTGAGTAAATATATTCATAACTGATGTCATACCCTTTTTAATTTTTGGGGATGCGAATAGTATTTTCATTATCTTGGGTACACTTTTATATTATTGCAGATGACAAATTTATAAAGTAATGCATTCCTAAATTGCACTATGTACAAAAATAATGCCAAACACTGAGAAATATATTATTCTGATTTCACATAACATACAGTACATTGTTTAAAAAAGATACAAATTTTGAGTCTTAACAAATCAGTTTCTTGTTTATAAGTTATTTTGTCACTTTAACCATACAGTGAAGAGCAGAAGTAAATAATAATACATTTCATCACCTTGGAATTATAAGGTTCTATTTGACATTTTTGTCAAAACTTAGTTATTCACATATTCTTATTTACATTATGTGATGTTTCTTTTGTAAGTTGTGTACATTTTGGGACTTTTTTTTTTAGAAAACAAAAAGGATTCTATCTACAGAGGTCTATGGAATTCAAAAACTTTGAAGCTTAATATCTTAAAACTGCTCAGAATGCAGATAGAACCTTATAATTCCAAGGCGACGATTTATCATTGATTTAATCTGATCAAAAGTGCAATTTAAGACAAGAGAAGACCACTTCTTGGAATGTCTATTATAGAGTATATAATGGATGTAGCTTCCAGAGTTGTTACAGATAAGTAGCTGGCTTCTGTACCATAATTACATTGTGAGCCTTTTAAGTATTTTATGCTTCGATTGCCTGCGTATAATGTGAACATTTATTCGTGTGAAAATAATAATTTAAAAAATGTGTGAATTTCACTTCATAATATTCATGTTTAAAATGGCATTTTAATAGATATGTTTCTTCCTTGCAGGATGTTTTCAATGCAAAATACTGTTCTGTTCAAACCTTGCAATAAAAATGAAATGATAATTGATAATGATTTGTTCTGCTGTATAAATAATTCTAGGCCTTCATCCCAATTTATGTCCTGAAAAGCTGCCATATGATTCATTCGTTGGCTATACGTTCCCTATGGAGCCGAGAAGTGAGAAACAGAAAGCTGAGTTTCCAAGCACAAACACAGCAAGGACAGCCACTCTAAACTTAGTATCCTGTGGAAGCAGAAAGAAGGGCATTTAGATGCTTAGATGAACATTATGTACATGGTTGTTTTTGAGCCTTATAATTTGATGGTAAGTTTTTGTCGTGCCTATTGCACTAAACACACTGATTTCACTGATTAAGGTTTTTTTTAATTCTCCACCTTTAAGTCTGAGTAAAGTGAACTTACCCAGTTTACATCCCCCGAGAAGTCTGAGAGAACTGGAAGTTCATCATCTTTGTCACTTCCTGCTGAAACAAGAGAAATGACTAAATATATTTACTATATACATATTTCGCTTCATTTCACTCTCAGTTTGAAAGATCTTGCAATTTATGCCTGAACCACAGGAAGAGGGAACAAAACTGAACAGGCTTCCAAATGGAATCAGACTTTTGCTTTTGCACAGTCTTTCAAAGTTATATCTTGTGAAAATGAGTTATACAAACCTTTTCTGATAACATCATGCTTATGAAGTTGTAACACAAGCTTTAACACAATGTTCCAAACCACAAAAGCAGAGAGAATCCCTGTGGTCCACGGGTAAGGTAGCAAAAGAGACTGTTGCTTCATTCCAAAAAATATGGAAACCACTGCAACAATAATAAAACAAAGTAACATTTTTAAATGTTTTGACTGGATTATTACTCATAGAAATGGATTTATTTGAGGTAAACTTTATAAACAACAAAAATCCAAAGAGAGAAATTCACCGGCAATAATTTCAGCAGCATTTCCCACACCCCAGTGCAGCCAATTGAATATCCACCTCCTGGGAAAATGAAATGATTATCCTGCTGTTATTCTACTCACTGAATTATGTTTTTCAATTCAGATATGTAAGCAGAAGGGGTTAAAACTACCAAGTTGTAAATTTGAGTTAAATGAGGAGTCATTATACCTTGAGGAGTCTGGAGCTGGTCTGAATGCAGCCATTATAGGCTGACAGAAAGAGAGAATCATAACAGTGCAGCCTAGGTATGGATGAGCACCTGCTCTCTGCAAATACATTTGGTAATAGTGTGGTTAATTAAAACAAAAACTAATAAACTATTTTCAGAAATTGAAATATTTCTAAAATAAAGTCAAAATATTAGATGAAAATACTTAAAACGAAAATTACAAATGTTTATGTAAACTAGAGAGAGAGAAGCACATAACAAAATTACTAAAATTTAAATAAAAAAACTTAATTAGTAACACTACAATAAAGTTTAATTTGTTGGCATTAGTTAATGCATTACATAACATCAACTAACAATGAACAATATATGTCTACAGCATATTTTAACCTTTGTTAATGTTAGTTAATAAAAATGTTCAGATTCATGTTAGTTCACACAGTGCACTACTTTCATTTACTTTACTTTACTTTATTTATAAAGGGACCATGTACAATTTTAACATAAATGTTTCCATTCCATGCATTGTACCGGATTTAGCTAAAAGCTAATTTTCACCCGCAGTCCCCTAAATATATACTAATGTTAAATGATACAACTTTTGATCTTAAAAATGTATTAATATATGCTGTGATTAACATTGATTAATAAATTCTGTAGAAGTATTGTTCATTGTTTATGTTAACTATTGTAGTTAACTAATGTAAACAAAAAAAACCTTATTGTAAAGTGTTACTCTTAAACTAAAATTAAAATCAGAATCAGAATCAGAAAGAGCTTTATTGCCAGGTATGTTGTTTACACATACTAGGAATTTGTTTTAGTGACAGAAATGAAATTGAAATGAAATCTGAAAACAAAAATAAACGCTAATTCAAAATATTAATAAATACTATAATTAATAAATACTGTACAGAACCAATGTATAAACATATTAGCTATGCAATATAACACCACACTCTCTCTGATGCTGAAATTGGTCTTAAGTTAAATAGGGCCCCCTACTGGCAAGGAGTGAAACTGTGGCATTTTTGCATTTTATTTGCAAATCATTGTCAAGGCAGAGAACACAGGCTTTACTCACTGTGCTCCATTTTCCTCGGTAGATAAAAGGAAAAACGAAGCCCACTGCTGTGAGCAAAACTGTAAGGGACATCAACATGCGATGCACCTGTAAACAGAGAAAATATTTAAACT
Organism: Anabarilius grahami; assembly: GCA_003731715.1. Lineage (NCBI taxonomy): Eukaryota > Metazoa > Chordata > Actinopteri > Cypriniformes > Xenocyprididae > Anabarilius > Anabarilius grahami. Next base: position 9,392,986 of record RJVU01044706.1, on the reverse strand, counting down.
ATAGTGAAAAACATATGCAATTATAAAAAGCTATTTATTACACATAAATGTGCAGAAAACTGAAAGTATTAAAGCATGAATAAGTATTAAGCAGCAACCACAGAAACATACTCCATACCTGAAACCATATTTTTTGCCCAAACAATGTTCGTTCTGGCCAGTCAGGTTTAAAATAGCCAGCGATTAATGTTCCAGAGCTTCCTGCTAGCATCCAGGCAATCAGCATTAAAGCTCCTGCATTTACATTTGGAAATTATCTTTGAAAATGAAAGCATTCTGCAATTTATACCAATTTATTCATAACATGTAGTGGTTTATCTAATAACCAATTTGTCATTTAACTGATGCTTTTATTCCACAGCAACTACTTTATTCAAGGCGCAATGATGATAACTGCACTTGCACAAACAACATTTCCTTTTCTTGACCATATATTTAACCATTCGTGGAATTCTCAGTATCCTGCAGTAAACTTAATTACAGCAGAACACTTACCATGACATTTCATGAGCAGTGGAGATCGAGATCCTGTCAGTATCTGGGGAGGGCCGGTAATGATCTGATGATGGGACGATATCAGTGGCTGCCACGTGTGTCTGTGGATCATACCTGCAGCACAACACAACACAACAACAATAAAACTGCTGAGATAACTTGAACAAAGCATTATCTCACACACCACAACGATGGGATATAAAAAAGTGAGACAATTGGTGTAAATCTTTCAGAACATCACCTGATCAAAGTGTTTTAAGAAATGTAGGCCTACTTGTGCTTGTTTCCTTGTAAAAGTTTAATTCAGACTTTAGCAAGCCAGCAGTAACTATTTTATTCCCTGTGCACCTGGTGACCCTGCCATAAAATAAATGACAGGAAACGAGTACTGATTGCTCAGCCCATCACAGGCACTTGTTAACCAGTAAGGTCAGAAATCCGGATCTGTGGAGTAACACGCAGTGGGGAGGCCATAAAAACAAAGTTGAATGTGACACTGTATATGATTAGATGCATAATAATTTGCCAAAAAGGAGAAATACAGCCCTTTGGAAAATGCTGAAGGACATGACGACCGGAAAGACTGCTATTTCATCATGCTGTAAATCTAGCAGTTAAAAAAAAAGAGCCAAAACACAAAACAGAACATTCAATCTACAGTAGCTTATCTATTCCAGTGTTATTATCTATTCATCAGTGTTATTTTAATATAATTTATGTATATATATTTGAATTCAGCTTTCATTTTACTTTTAGTTTAAATTTTAGTATTTTTGTTATGTGCTTTTGTCATTTTTATTAGTTTTATTAGTCTCTTTATTACAATATAACCAGAAAATACAGTAAATGTGTATGCAGTATTAATAAAAAATAAAAACTTCTATAGGCTAAATTGGCAAGTATTTAGTGGCCTCCCCTTACACTAGAGCAATAGTAGGAACCAGGCTCTCTTAAACCCAAATGGAACGGAAAAGGACTGGAAGACCAGGAAAAATTTCAAAATCTGATGAGAAGTTTCTCAGTGTATCATTTTTGAGAAAAGTCCAGGAGGTCACACTAAATACTGATTTTTGCTTAAAGAAGCAATTTTGTACATATTTCCTGTAATTTCTGTTTGTATCGTAATAAAGTGACTGAAAAATAAATATGGATGGTCATTAAAAGATTGCTAAAACAACAAAGATGGTGGTGGCCTAAGACCTTTTCACACTACTGTATATATATCTATATATATATATATATATATACATAAAGCTTTATTTCAATTAGTGAAAATCATTTTTAATAGCTTTATTTGACCATAACAACACTCTATGTCATTGATGCAGTTGAAAAGCTCACCATTTTCTGCAGTGCCGTGTGCTAAGAACAGGTAGTAACTGTTGTTAAGACTGAATCGGACCGGATCCTGAGGGGTGTATATGGATCTTGAGAACTTGCACTGAATAACCCCATCAGAAACTCTCCAGCCTACATCAGTCAGCACAGACTGCAGAGGAAATGAAAATCATGCTGATTACATTCACTGTATGAGTGACACTGTATAAAGTTCAGAGGCCACGCTGTCATCTTTTTGGACTATAATGTTTTTATGGCTTTAAAATTATATTGTAACATACTGCAATACTGAAAACTGCCAAAAAAGCAGCATTGAAATCCTAAAGTACTCTCTCACCTTGGATGCCAACTCTGGATAAGTCCTGCCTGTTGTGTGTGCAGCCTCAACACTTACATGACCCCCGTCATTTACACACAAGTACGCATCATCATCGCCCTAGCAAACATTAAAGGGTTAGTTCACCCAAAAATGAAATTTCTGTCATTAATTACTCACTCTCATGTCGTTCCAAACCCGCAAGACCTTCGTTCATCTTCGGAACACAATTAAGATATTTTTGATGAAATCCGAGAGGTTTTTTTCATCCTCAATAGAAAGCAATGAAATTACCACATTCAAGGTCCAGAAAGGTAGTAAAGACATCGTTAAAATAGTCAACGTGACAACAGTGGTTCAACCTTAAAGGGTTAGTTCACCCAAAAATGAAAATTCTGTCATTTATTACTTACCCTCATGCCGTTCCACACCCGTAAGACCTTCGTTCATCTTCAGAACACAAATTAAGATATTTCAGTTGAAATCCGATGGCTCCGTGAGGCCTGCATAAGGAGGAATGACATTTCCTCTCTCAAGATCCATAAAGGTACTAAAAACACAACTAAATCAGTTCATGTGAGTACAGTGGTTCAATATTAATATTATAAAGCGACAAGAATATTTTTGGTGCGCCAAATAAAACAAAATAAAGACTTATTTAGTGATGGCCGATTTCAAAACACTGCTTCAGGAAGCATCGGAGCATTATGAATCAGCGTATGGAATCATGATTCGGATCGCGTGTCAAACTGCCAAACGGCTGAAATCACGTGACTTTGGCGCTCCGAACCGCTGATTCGACACGCTGATTCATTATGCTCCGAAGCTTCCTAAAGCAGTATTTTGAAATCGGCCATCACTATATAAGTCGTTTTTTGTTTTTTTTTGGCGCACCAAAAATATTCTCGTTGCTTTATAATATTAATATTGAACCACTGTACTCACATGAACTGATTTAAATATGTTTTTAGTACCTTTATAGATCTTGAGAGAGGAAATGTCATTGCTCCCTATGCAGGCCTCACTGAGCCATCGGATTTCAATAAAAATATCTTAATTTGTGTTCCGAAGATCAACGAAAGTCTTACGGGTGTGGAACGGCATGAGGGTAAGTAATAAATGACAGAATTTTCATTTTTGGGTGAACTAACCCTTTAATGTTATGAAGCAACGAGAATACTTTTTGTGCGCAAAAACAAAACAAAATAACGACTTTATTCAACAATTTCTTCTCTACCCTGTCAGTCTCCTACGCAGTTGACGCAGTGCAGCACTTCCGTGTTTACGTCCGAACGCCGGCTCAGTATTGGCCGGCGCTGTTCACGTGGGCACCACGACGCATACGTGTGATGCTGACGTAGGAGCCGGCCAATACAGAGTCGGCGTTCTGACGTAGAACATGGAAGCTCTGCAATGTGTCTTTAACATAAACTGCATAAGAGAATGACAGCGCACAAAAAGTATTCTCGTCGCTTCATAACATTAAGGTTGAACCACTGTAGTCACGTTGACTAATTTAATGATGTATTTACTACTTTTCTGGAGCTTGAATGTGGTAATTTCGTTTCTTTCTATGGACATAAATATAATATATATCTCAAGTTAGTTTGTTATAATGTAGGACAGGAATGTGAAATGCATTTGATCATGCTCACCATCCATTCATCCTTGGACAGGGCAAAGGAGACGTATCCTTGTGCAGGGCCGCTGAGCTCAAACGAAACTGTCTGATCCAAAGTAGAATAAGAAAGGAAGAAGCAGTTTGTGTCTATAGAAGAGTTACAGCCGACAGGGTCAATGAGACAAGACTTCCTCTTGCCACATCCCTCTGAAGTGAACTGTAAGAGAAATGGCATTATATTTACAAAAAAAGTCTATGTAAAGCAGCTAATAAGAGCAGATTATATTTAGTATTTTGGCATGTACTGGATGAGGTAGAATAGAAGTGCTTGCAGAGTTTGTAGACATGACGGTGGTAGATTGAGGTGGAGCGGGAGTCGCGTCACCCTGAGAAATGACCGGACTAGGAAGTTTGAGCCAGAATGTCTTGTAGTGGGCAAGAACTGTGGCACTTGATGTGAAAAAAAACAAAGAGGTTGAACATATTAAATTTGTTTTGAAAAGAGCCAATACAATATTTTCAATGCTGAATGACAAAGTCAGATCAGAAACACTCACAGAAAGTGTACAGTGGGAGGAGCATTCGACGGGGCTTTCCAGATCACCTGAATTTCGGTCTTTTTGGCATTACTGGTGTGACTAACGGCAGAACCCTTTAAAAGACATCATACTTTCATCATACTCTTTAACAATAAAAGCAGATTTTGAGACACATTTCCCTTACAACATACTTTGTAATACCAAAATATTTATGGTAAGTGTGATTTATACAACAGCAGGGCTTCATTTTCAGCGTCATAGGCAAGGCAAGGCAAGGCAAGGCAATTTTATTTGTATAGCACATTTCATACACAATGGTAATTCAAAGTGCTTTACATAAAGAAGAAGAATAAAAATAGAACATAAGGAATAGAAATAACAGTAAAAACAGAATTTTGCTATCTGGATGTCTTCAGTGTCACTTGATCCATCAGAAATCATTCTAATATGCTGATTTGGTCCTCAAGAAACATTTCTTATTATTATCAATCTTGAAAAGAATTGTGCTGATTAATATTTTTGTGGAAACTGTAGACTCCACTATACAGTACCTCTATGCTGTTGCATGTCAAACGCTGAGAAATCTTGGGATCTACCAATGCGAATGAGCCAAGAGCTGATCCATCAGGGTTTGTAGCATCTCGGGCCTGAATTAGAAAGCCTTCAAAGTGCTCACTTCCAGAGAGAGTGACTATGGACAGTGGAAGTGTCAATAAATACAGGCAACTGGTTGTTCAACTCAAAACATCTAAATTAGCAAAAATGATAATTGTTTAATTCATATGTGTTTTGTTTTCGCCCCTTACCTCTGATGTCCACGCCTGGGCTGAATTTACTGGCATTCACAGTCAGTGTGTATGGACTGGCAGTGGTGTTGGGTTGGCTGTGATGTTCTGGCATCATGCTCTCGCAAGATTTCTCCACCTTTCCATTTTTGTATCCACTTACAGCTGTCAAACACAATGTTCCAAGGATTGCCAGAGAAGTTTGTAGATTCCACATTTCCAGCAGAGGCAAAGTGATCCTCTTCTGTGGATAGATCCTGAGAGGAGCACAATTATGGCCATTAGTCCTTATGTTATAGTTTATACCTTGCTCCTTATGATTCATATTACATTACAGGGTTCCTATTTGTTGCCAAATGAATAAAAAAAAAAAATCTTGACTTTTCCAGTCATTTGTGATTTCTGGAAATTGATTTTTAATTCATCATAGAGATTGCTTGGGTGAATTTCTATTTGTAGGCCATGTCAGTTACTACATTAGAATTAATATATAAAAGTTAGCCTATAAAAAAAAAAATTTCCCATTATGAAAAAATATCCTGAACTCACTTTTTCTTTTTAAAAAGCCATTAGTAATTTGCTGCCCAATTTATTTAATCTTCCATTACTTTTCCAAACCACTTAACAATGTGTGTAAATAAATGTTAATAAAAAGTTAATGAAGGTTTTAGAGGTTCAAAAGTAAGCACTGCTCTTACCTTGTCAGCAACCTGTCTGCTCAGGACCAGGTAATGTTGGCAGATATTACAATAGTTATGGTTTGAACATAAATGGGCGGGTCATGTCGCATTTTAAGACTACCACCACACGATGGAGACAAAATCTGAAACATCTCCCAGCAGGTTGTCTGTTTGTTTTTATCTATTTATTTATTTGTTTATTCATTATTTAGGTTATTTTTTTATTTATTATAACACACAATGCCAATACGTGTCTATCTAATCATTTGCATAAGCATACTGTACACTGTGTCTGAAAACATTTCACTTAAATGGCAGTGTGTCTTATATTAGTGTATTTACGGTAGAAGGAAGCGGAGAATTACAGTCGTGCACACGCCTCCTTCACCAGCGAATGGAACGTCCTTAAGCCGAAAACAGGAAAATACACTGGTGTGTCTTTTAAAACCTACTGCTCTTTAACACTGTATTGTCGTGCAAAACTGATCTAAATGTTTATATCAGTTTAGATTTTAGACTGTCGTGCATCAGAAGAGGACAGTATGTATGTTGTAATGTATACTGGCTTTGCTTGGCAAATGTTACTGTTGTCCCGATTACTCATTTAAAATAGACTTGCTTGGCCTTTATCTGCTAGATTCTTAACCTCGACCAGTCTGAGATAGAGGATACTTTTTTGGCCGTGCCTTCTAAATACCAGTCATGTTTACTGTAGTGATGGGAAGTACGATTCATTTCTGCCAGTTGGTTCTCTCGAACAGTTTGTGTCAAAGAACCGGTTCAAACACGATTCAGTGATTCTTTTTACATTTTGGCGTTGCATACTGCTTCAGACGAAAACATTCTAGTAAATACGTACACATAATGGTGGTTATTATGGATTATTAGAATAATTTTAACAATGTTTATTGTAATTTCATGTGTTATTAAATGTCAGTTTCAGTCGGCTCATAAACCAAGTATTTTACTTGTTAAATCTAGTTTGCATTTACATTAAACAAAACTAAAATTAATCTCTTTGGTGTAATCATTTCTGCAATTCGGCTCTGCAAATTTACTTTTCACCCCATTAGATTCTCTGGTCACTTCAAGTGTACTATATGCGCATTACGAATCGGACATGTTCTAAACAGCCAGTGAACCGGTTCAACCTATTGAAAAGTTCCGACTCATATGAACGATTCGTTCACGAATCAGACAGCGCTAATGTTAAACTATCAGAGGTGATGGTGCATAGAGCGTAGATACTAACGTACGGATATAAATCTTGACAATATTGAGGTATATTCCATATGTATTTATTCCGGCAGAGCTCTCTGGCAGTTTGAGTTGTTGTAGTGCTCACTCGTTATCATATGATATGTTATGTGGCTCAGTCATGGTGAATGGTAATGTTGCAATAATTTGTATTATAAAGGAAACTGTTGCAATACTGTGGTTATTCGGAAGCTACACTACGGGCTTCGTTTTAATTCAGTTTAATTAAATGTCATATATTGTAATACAATTATGTTTCGCATATCTTCTGGTTCACTTTTCAGTGAATGGGGTCCTGCTGAATTCCTGTTCATCATTGTATTAAGGACGTTCTAAAATAAGGAGTGCAATCATGACACCAAAACAAATAAGAGTGATGGTCCTCAATGACATGGAGAAACTAGACAGGACCCTCTTTCGTCTGGACCAAGGCAAGTTTCAGCTCACGTTTAACGCTTTGCATCGTCCTGAGGCATCTTTTTTTACGGTCTATGGGCATGACAGTACTAGTGTATTGTAGTCATAGACTGTAAGATTGTAGTGTGATAATGGCCAGTAGTCTGTGTTACGTGCGGAACGTTTGTGGTTATTTATAGACGCTTTGGTGTTCTTTACTTTACGGCTGAGTACCTATTAATTCATGCACTAATAAACAGTAAATATAACAGAGGATTTTGGCACTATGACAATGTAATACATTTGAGAAATGTAATCCAATCATTATACGAAGAATCCAGTAAACAAATCTTGTTCAGAACTTTTCTCTTTTAATCCCATGCATACTCTTTTGAAGAGGTTGTAGTTTGACTCAGTGTTTATGGTCAAATTCATATTCATGATTATCCTCAGGTACTGTTAATAAAAAAGATCTACGTATGTTAAAACCGTGAGAAGAGGAAAAACTTGTATCCTCTATGTAATATGCTTTTATTTGCCTCTATATATTAATATATAGATCCTTCATAAGTGTATAATATGGTATTACCGTTCTTTTTTTCTTTTTTATGATAACTTTTTTTTTCTTTTTGGGATTGTATAATGATAATACTTGCTTACTTTAGACACTACTATAATGGTAAAACCATGTTACACTTTAAGGAACTTTGAAGTACCTTGCAAATATCATGGCATAATTATATGGAATCAAGACAAAGTATCATCATATTGCCATCTGATACTGTTACTATGTTACCACAAGATATTGAAATATATAATAGTTTTTAAAAAATAATTGAAAAAAAGAAAGAAATTGTTTAATAAATACAAATGTCATGAACAATTTTGGGCTAAGTTCCACCTGTATTTTTATACATTCATTATTTATTTATTTATTGTAGGTCAAAAATGTCATGAAGTTTATGTTGTGTTTCTGCTCAGGGTTTGAGCTCCAGTTTCGTCTGGGTCCCACTCTTCAGGGGAAACACGTGCACGTTTACACCAACTACCCTGCGGAAGGGGTGCTCTTTGAGCGCCATAAATTCCATGCCTTAGACTGGATTAACCCTACTGGAAGACAGGATGATTCAGACAAGTTCTGCACCCTTGGCCTCAAGATTTCAGGCTCATACCAGTATTATTTTGGCCATGGGTGAGTTAGTTGCTTAAAAAGTTGTAGAGTATACTGTCAGTTCTATATTTAGATATTATTATAAACTGTACAACACGTCCTTGTTTATATATTTTTTACTCTTCAGAGATGAGAAGAAGTCAGGTGGTGGATATATCGTGGTGGACCCAGTGCTCCGGGTAGGGGCGGACAACCACATCTTGCCCCTAGACTGCATCAGTATCCAGACATACCTGTCCAAATGCCTCGGGCCCCTGGATGAGTGGCTGGACAGGCTAAGAGTCGCCAAAGAGGCGGGTAAGAAGACAGCTGGTGCTATTATATTAGTTACACTTACACTTTTACCCAATTGTTTACCAAACATTCAACTTTAATTGCATTTGAACTTCTCTTGTCTCCTTCTTTGCAGTTTAATTACATGAACAAACCAATAACCATTAAATAACTATGCAGACACTGAACAAAGATAATTAAAGAGGTGAAGTTAGTCAAAGTTAATTAGGCCAAGTTACTTTTAGTTAGTTAGGCCAAGATAATTTTTATTGAGTAAGTTATTTTCAAATAATGACCATATTTAATCATATGCAGTAAGGCCTATCATTGAAATGCATGTAGATCATACCTCTTTAAACTATACATATTGTAACGTTTCCCATGAGCATTATGCCACCAAGATTAATTTATGAAGGTATATGGCTAATTTTTTATGTCATAGTTTGCTATAGATTTTATTTATTTGGTTTTATTACATTGGTACATTAACTGTAATATCTCTTAATAATTTAGTTAGTATTCTGTTTCAAAGTAACTGATTTCATATGCATCTTTTTTAGGGTATAATATGATTCACTTCACACCGCTGCAGATGCTGGGTGAGTCTCGCTCCTGTTACTCTCTGGCCGATCAGCTGGAGCTCAACCCAGACTTCTCCCCTGCTGGAGAAGCCTACAACTGGACAGATGTTGGCAACCTGGTGGAGAAAATGAAAAATGAGTGGAATATGCTTTGCATCACGGATGTGGTTTACAATCATACAGGTGCACATTTTTTTATTATCTAGTTTCTAGACATGTTTCAACAAAGCACCATGCAGTTTTGGTAGTTTGAGCACAACTTTTTAACTTTTTAATTATCCAGATAATAACTCATAAAAGCTACATGCATAGTCGTTATAAAAGAACTGGCAAAATGCTGTTAAATAATTTCAGATTAAGACATTAGAAAAGTATTGCATGTCAGTTATCCGTTTGCAGGGTCCAGCTTTAGTGGGTTCTCTTATTCCAATGGAAAAGGCCACAGTTCCAAAGTGATTGACTGTAATCTTCTGTAAGCCCCCACTAAAAGCCTTTGCATTGACTTCAATTCTAAAAATAGTTTATTTACAGAGGAAAGGAGCTACTGGCGAAACATTTGGCCAGTCTGATATAGTACTGTGCTGAGGTTCAGCTGTTGTATGGTGCTGCTAGCAAGGCCCAATATGTGAGCCGAATACTAAAGAGAAACACTTTAAAACTTTCTTTCAGACAAGCTGACTGACTGTGGAGGTTTAGAGAAGGCTGTCTGTAATGTGTTTACAGATGAATATCTGCAGGGGAATTTGAACTGTAAACCTGCTTTGCGTAGTCTAGTTACAGTCTCTGTTTGACATCTCTAAGCATGTCACTATAGGACAGTCTTTTTTTGCTGTGCATGGATATGTTAGAGTAGTCAGGCTTCATAGAAAGCAAAGTTCATAGTTCATAGTGTCTACCAGAACTCAGCACAGCTAAAGGTCAGGGGGTGTGTGATACCTTATCTAGAGCTGTGTACAAATGCCACAAATTTAAACAAGGGGAAGTCCAGTGCGGCATGGTGCATGTATATTTGTGCAGGTTACATATATACAGTGGGGTCCAAAAGTCTGAGGCCACATTATGAATCCGGGAATCAAAGTCAAATTTAAAACTCTCTTAATAAAAATGCTATAAAGAAATAAATATAAACTTTAGTTCAAACGTTGGTTGGTAAGATTTGTATTTATTTATTTATTTATTTTTAAATAAGTCTCTTATGCTCACCAAGGCTGCATTTATTTGATAAAAATATGGTAAAAACTGTAAAATTGTGAAATATTATTACAATTTAAAATAGTTGTAATTTATTCCTGTGACGGCAAAGCTGAATTTTCAGCATTATTACTCCAGTCTTCAGTGTCACATGATCCTTCAGAAATCAAAAATTAAAGAAAGAAATTAGAAAACTTTAAAAAAATTAAAAAATTATATCATGTTCTTTTAATTATTAGAACATTCAAAAGAACAGCATTTATTTGAAATAGAAAGGTTTTTTACCATTATAAATGTCTTACCTACCTCAAACCTTTGAAAAGTATTGTAAATAATAAATAAATAATATAATAAATGTTTAAGGTTCTGCATTATTTTGAGGTCACTAATGGAATTATTATTATGCATTAAATTAGGAAAATGCAAAATAGGCACATTTACATCAGAAGTCTCAGACTTTTGGACCTTATTGCACACTGCTGGTAATCTATACATTCTTACACCAACAACTTATTCTTAAAATACATCAGTTGTTTAATTTAAATCTTTTTTTGGTTTGTTTCAGCTAAAGTAGAATCACCACTTTTATGTGATGCCTGTTTCATCTTCTATGTCCTTTTTTATTTATTTGTATTACAATGTCATGATAACTGCTGTGTTTTCCTGCCTTTCTCAGCTGCTAACAGCAAATGGATTGAGAAACATCCTGAGTGTGGTTATAACCTGGTGAACTCTCCTCATTTGAAGCCAGCCTGGGTGCTGGACAGGGCCCTGTGGCACGTCACCTGTGCTATAGCTGATGGCAAATACAAAGACAGGGGTCTCCCTGCCCTAATCGAGGATCACCAGCACCTCCATGTGAGCGAATCGCTGTCTGTGGAAGCCATAGATTGGAATTAAATTCCTTCAATACTAACTTTAATGTGTTTTCACTAGGCCATTCGTGGAGTTCTATGGCAGGTTGTGTTTCCAAGAATTAAACTGTGGGAGTTCTTCCAAGTCAAAGTGGAACCGGCGGTGGAGCAGTTCAGAGCTTTACTGCAAAGCGGTGAGTACCTGGATGGTTCTCAGACACTTAAGTTAAGAGAAATGAAAATGTTAAAGCCGGCATAAAACGGAAGTTGCAATAGTATTTTCTTCTGTATTGTGACATATAGCTGAGTGAAACTGCTTCTTGAACAAGGAATAACGTAGAGCGGGACTTTATTTTGTCCATTGGGGAATTGATTGGATTGCTGGATGGTTGTGATTTGATATTGGTCGATCTCATGTGAGTGACAGTTTGTCTCGCCTTTTCGCCAGCAAACACGTCATCAGAGAAGAGATGTTGCTGCAAGTGGGAGAGGAAGATATTTTGATTAAAGATTACAAGGGCACATGAATTAAAAAAAATATATAATAATAATGTGCACGGATAAATTATTTATAATAAATAAATACTTCAGTATTCCATAAAAATTGTCAATTTTGATTTCATGGGGATTTTAAAGGGTTAGTTCACCCAAAAATAAAAAATTATTTCATCAATTGCTCACCCTCATGTCGTTCCAAACCCATAATACTTTTATTCATCTTCGGAAACACAAATTAAAATATTTTAATTTTAAAATTTATAACATTTTAAATGAAGTCTGAGAGATATCTGTCCCTCCATTTTAAATCTATTCACCCAAAACTCTGACACTTCACAATTCATATGAATCGAGTAGTTTAAAGACTTTTGAAGAGACACAATCGCTTTAAATGATGAACAGATTTAAAGGCACAATATATAAGATTTTTGGATTAAAAAATATCCAAAAACCACTAGAACAATGTTATATATTTTGTTGACTTGTGTACTTACATTATCCCAAATGTTTCCAACAATTTTTAAATCCAGAGAAATCAGCTTTTTTAAACAGTGTAATGGCCTGTGTTATTGTGTCTCCTGTCAATGACGTCACATCCACGTTACCCTTGATTTCCAGTTTTACTTCCGTAGAAACCATGGAAACCCCAAAAGATTCTTTAATATACAGGTGCTGGTCATATAATAGAATATCATCAAAAAGTTGATTTATTTCACTTATTCCATTCAAAAAGTGAAACTTGTATATTATATTCATTCATTCCCCACAGACTGATATATTTCAAATGTTTATTTCTTTTAATTTTGATGATTATAACTGACAACTAAGGAAAATCCCAAATTCAGTATCTCAGAAAATTTGAATATTACTTAAGACCAATACAAAGAAAGGATTTTTAGAAATCTTGGCCAACTGATACATGAAAAGTATGAGCATGTATAGCACTCAATACTTAGTTGGGGCTCCTTTTGCCTGAATTACTGCAGCGGCGTGGCATGGAGTCGATCAGTCTGTGGCACTGCTCAGGTGTTATGAGAGCCCAGGTTGCTCTGATAGTGGCCTTCAGCTCTTCTGCATTGCTGGGTCTGGCATATCGGATCTTCCTCTTCACAATACCCCATAGATTTTCCATGGGGTTAAGGTCAGGCGAGTTTGCTGGCCAATTAAGAACAGGGATACCATGGTCCTTAAACCAGGTACTGGTAGCTTTGGCACTGTGTGCAGGTGCCAAGTCCTGTTGGAAAATGAAATCTGCATCTCCATAAAGTTGGTCAGCAGCAGGAAGCATGAAGTGCTCTAAAACTTCCTGGTATACGGCTGCGTTGACCTTGGACCTCAGAAAACACAGTGGACCAACACCAGCAGATGACATGGCACCCCAAACCATCACTGACTGTGGAAACTTTGCACTGGACCTCAAGCAACGTGGATTGTGTGCCTCTCCTCTCTTCCTCCAGACTCTGGGACCCTGATTTCCAAAGGAAATGCAAAATTTACTTTCATCAGAGAACATAACTTTGGACCACTCAGCAGCAGTCCAGTCCTTTTTGTCTTTAGACGCTTCTGACGCTGTCTGCTGTTCAAGAGTGGCTTGACACAAGGAATGCGACAGCTGAAACCCATGTCTTGCATACGTCTGTGCGTAGTGGTTCTTGAAGTACTGACTCCAGCTGCAGTCCACTCTTTGTGAATCTCCCCCACATTTTTGAATGGGTTTTGTTTCACATTCCTCTCCAGGGTGCGGTTATCCCTATTGCTTGTACACTTTTTTCTACCACATCTTTTCCTTCCCTTTGCCTCTCTATTAATGTGCTTGGACACAGAGCTCTGTGAACAGCCAGCCTCTTTTACAATGACCTTTTGTGTCTTGCCCTCCTTGTGCAAGGTGTCAATGGTCATCTTTTGGACAACTGTCAAGTCAGCAGTCTTCCCCATGATTGTGTAGCCTACAGAACTAGACTGAGAGACCATTTAAAGGCCTTTGCAGGTGTTTTGAGTTAATTAGCTGATTAGAGTGTGGCACCAGGTGTCTTCAATATTGAACCTTTTCACAATATTCTAATTTTCTGAGATACTGAATTTGGGATTTTCCTTAGTTGTCAGTTATAATCATCAAAATTAAAAGAAATAAACATTTGAAATATATCAGTCTGTGTGTAATGAATGAATATAATATACAAGTTTCACTTTTTGAATGGAATTAGTGAAATAAATCAACTTTTTGATGATATTCTAATTTATATGACCAGCACCTGTATTATGCGTTTTAGACATAATATATTAAAGACAGGTGAGCAACTGTTTGGATACTTTTATCAACAGAAAACAAATCATTGTTAAATAGCTCAATACGGGTAGTCTTATTGTTTGAATCTCTTGTTTTGTGATTTACCGTGAATAACATGTTTGTACCATGCCTCAGAGACAACACTATTTTGTCAAGTGGCTAACATAGCATAATTAGAAAGAGCTTTATCTGTAGTAACAGTAATACAGTATTTTCTTCACCATACAATATATTTTAAAATGAATTGCATGCCATTTGAATGAATTGCAGCAACGCAAGTCATCCAGCTTTTATTAATATGATATTCTAATATCAATCTAGCTTACTGCAGTGTGCAACAAGTGTCTCATACCAGCCACCGAGCTTACGCACAGAGTAATGTTATAACATAACTTTCAACACACTCAAATGTATTTTTAGGATGATTGTTTTGACCAAGTAAAACAGCGCTGTGTTTCCCCACAATTGTAATTCATTAAGTAAAATGACATGTATGACTAGTAGTTCAGCACTTGTGGATGTTTATTAGAATAAAAATAAAACAATTTGAATTTAAGTGATCAAACACAACTGTAACAAAGTTCAGAGAAGAAGGAGGCGAAAGTTACTTGTAACTTTAATCGTACAATATGCATAAATAAACTACAAAACAAAAGGAATGGCAGCGGCCGACTGCAGCATATAAGCATAATAAAAACAGCAACTTAAAATGTCTCAGGCTCTTGGACCCGCCCTGCTTCATACCACAGTAACATTAATAAAACTGTAATACATTAGCTCACCCATGAACGTGATTTCTGCCTGAGTCCCGTCGGATTGCTTTACATTGGCTGTGGACGTAAAGACGACTACTCCCATGATTCCACGCTCATTCACAGCGTCATCAAGCTACGCCTGTTATTGTTTTGAATAAGCGACCTCTAGTGGCGAAACTTACATAATGTGCTTTTAATTTATGCTCATATAAACATTGACCAGTCTTGTGAACTAACCCTTTAATGTGTTTAATCATGGTTTGTTCTAAATTGTCTGTACAGGAGCAAAACTTGATAGGAGCAAGACTGATGGCAAACAGCAACTGAAGATCATTCAGGACCCTCAGTACAGGCGCTTTGGTAACACAGTGGACATGGACTCCGCTCTAGAAACCTTTGTGCCCCATGGGTCAGTATGCTGCTGCATGTTTGAGCCTTTTTTCAGTGTAGACCAGGGGTGCAAAACTCAGTTCATGGAGGGCCACAGACCTGCACAGTTTAGTTCCAACCATGCACCAACACACATGCTTGTAGTTTTCAAATAACCCTGAAGGACTTGAAGAGATGAATTATGTGTGTTTAATTCAGGTTGAAGCTAAACTCTGCGGGGCTGTAGACTGTTTATTATGCTTTATATGTTATTCTACAGATGAATTATACATTTATGTTGTTGCAGGAGCGGTCCTGGTGCCATTGAAGATTGCTGTAACTGGCTGAGGAGGAGATTAGATGAACTCAATAATGAACAGTTTCATGAAATTAAGCACCATCAGGAGCAGGTGAATCTCTCTCTCTGTACCTTCACCACTAATTTCAATGTAGTCCAGTGCAGTAATGTCATTTCTTTACTTTCAGGCTACTAACTGTATTGATGGAACTGTAAGCTATGAAAGACTGGCTGACCATGGACCCAAGCTGGGCCCTGTCACCAGGAAGCATCCTCTGGTTACCAGGTAGCACAGTTCATTTACTCATCAGCCTCTGCTTTAACAGAGGCTTAAGTTTTTACATCATATTTATATACTAAAATTAATGTATACAATCAGGGCCATAGCTAAGGTTTCCAGGGCCCCAGTGCAGGTTGTTGCTATGGGTCCCCCTTAGTTAAAATCTAGAATTATCACCAACTTTCACCCCTCTAGCGACAGCCCTGTATACAATGCAATATATGTAATTATGCCGCTTCTGAAAACTTTTGTCTGTATGCAGATATTTTACTTTCCCATTCGAGGAGGCAACTTTGGAGCAAGATCTGGAGCTAATGAATCAACCAGAAAAGTCATGTCACTTCCTGGCCCACAATGGCTGGGTCATGGCGGACGATCCCCTGAGAAACTTTGCAGAACCAGGTTTAGCAGTCTACCTTGACTAACAGAATTTTGTAACATTTTTTGTTTAATTATGTGAATTAAAATTTAAAAAGTTTTCTTCTACCCTTAATATTGTAATATTCTCAATTCTGAAGTTTAACTCCTTTAACCATAGTTAAATCAACTCCTCAGAAATGTTCCCCCACAATTACCCAAAAAAAAAAAAAAAAAGTTGTGCAGATTTAAAGTGCACTTGTAAAAATTCTGCCATAGTGTATTTGTAAAAGGGCAGTGGTGTCATTCTGACTTTGAACGCAAGGTGGCAATATCAACACATTCCTAAATCCTAATCATTGACAACACTTTCCAAGCCTTTTTGGCAGTAAGGTCCATCAAAGTTGCTTTTTCTTCTTCTCCTCATTCTGGTCAGGGTCCAATGTCTACATCAGGAGGGAGCTGATCTGCTGGGGAGACAGTGTTAAACTGCGGTATGGAAACGGGCCCGAGGATTGCCCCTACCTGTGGGCCCACATGCAGAAATACACCGAGATCACGGCCAAGCACTTTGTGGGAGTGCGTCTGGACAACTGCCATTCAACTCCACTGCATGTGGCTGAGGTACCGCGGCAGTGTCAAAATATAGATTATTACTTTTGGCTAGATCGCAGATAAATAACCTGTTTGAGATTAACTATGTGTAAAGATGAATTTTAGACATGACATATACACATTTGTATATGGCAAGCTCGTTAGTTACTGTCTTGGTTAGTACGTTTTGGCTGCTGATTGTTCCCCATCCACCGATAGCTCCGTCATTTGCTGTACTTCACACTAAGAAATATTAAGTGTGGCTTATTCTCCGTCCTATACTTATTGATAAATCAGTGATGGATAAGAGTCATGCTATGCAACTGACGCCTTTTCCAGTTTAACATGGTGATTTTTAAATTACAAAACAATAAGTGCATTGTAACAAATCATTAATTTAAATGGTAGAACATAGTAGTTAAAGAGACTTTATATAAGTAGGTCCCAAAAGGGTTTCATAAGATTTTAAATCTTTTATTAGACAAATTAATATGTTTTGAATCTTCATAAATTGCATTGTACCATCTTAAGTCTTGGTGGGATGTAGTTATGCCCTCGGAAGGATAATAGGGTTTTACTGTTTAATTCGACATTACAAGCCTTGTGTGCAGGAAACTACAGGTTAAATGATGTGATGCTGATGTTTTCAGTTTACTACACAAAATCATAGTAACAGATTGTCACTTAAATAATGTTAAAAAAGAGACTGACTTTTCCTTGAAGAGTTCACTTTTTAAAGCGATTCTGTCATTAAAACAACTATAAGTCTACTTTTCCTAAGACAACTGAAGACAACTTTATGATTTTACTCAAATTTAAAAATATGGAAGGAATAAAGACAAATTGATAGCTTTCAAACTGTGTATTAATGTATTTGCTTTTATAGCAAGGAGAAGTTGAAAACACAGGGCAAAAAAGGTAACCTTATGAAAAAAATAAAAAGCATAAAAAAGAAAGTAGTTGCTGGAACATTTCTAAAAATATCTATAATATCACATACAAATTTGGATGTTGTTAACCCTGGAATGCTTAAAGGGGGTCAGATTGACCCAGCATGTTGTGATTTTTGAAATATTTTATCAGTGCAAACAATTATTTATTTGATATTCCATGACTCTTATCAATGAAATGTTTATATTTCTTGGTCATAAGATGGGAAAAAAAGAATTTTTTGTATTGCTACCCCAAGAATGCATAAAGGGGGTCAAATTGGCCTGTATTCATTTCCTGTGGAATTTTGACTCAACACAGTATTTTTGTATAGATTTTTTGCTAATAATATTTATTTTCTGAAAAATGTATGGATTACTTTTTTGCTCTGAACCAAGAATTGTTTCAATACGCATATTTCCCTACTTTATAGAAGGTGAAAACCAGTATAACGAGTAGTATGTCTGAATTCATGGTATTCAGAAAATAGTAGGCAAAAAAAGTATCCAGGTGGCCTACTACTTCTGCCATGATTCTGTCTCTGTCTGAAAAGGTCATTTTTACATGGTCTGTAAGAAATGTGGGGAGTGAAGATTCAGACTTGAATATACTCTACAGTAGATCTATATTAGTTTAGAGTTTAAGAAAAAGTACAACTGCATCTAAAAAAAAAAAGAATTCTTTAGTAATAAAAAAAAAAATTCTTTAGTAATGAAAAAATTGGACAAATAAACATGTTTGATATATTAAAACATTTGTGTATCATCAATTATTCTACTTTTTTAATTAATAGGACACCTATTTTTTTAAGAAAACCAGTAATTCTAATACGGGTCATTTTGACCACCTTTATGCATTAGTGTAGGTTTTTTGGTTCATGCTTTCTAGGGTTAAAGTTATTTTAACAAATATGTATATAAGGGACGTGAATTAAACCCAACCAAATTTAGCATCAGTTGACAGTTTTCTAGCCTGCAACACTTCTCACTTTTAACACATGTTGTGTCCTGCAGACCATGTTGGCGGCAGCCAGAGCAGTCAGACCCAACCTCTATGTGATAGCCGAGCTCTTTACAGGCAGCGAGCTGATTGACAATGTGTTTGTAAACCGGCTCGGAATAACCAGTCTCATCAGAGGTACTGGAGAGTCTCTAAGCATGACACTAACAATGTCTTATCTGTTTTCTCTCTCTTTTTGCACTGCATCACCTGTCATTTCCTTATCTGAACTATCTTTCCTGAATATTTACATCCCAAAACTCTCTCCTGGATTTTGTTTTCTGTTTTCACTCATTTTGGCTTCATTTGAGGCATGACTCTCCCCCTTTCTGAACCCATTTTTTTTGCACCTCACCTGACACACTAACACCCGTGGTTTGGTTTCCTCTTGGCTGTACATCTTGCACTAACCTGCTTGCTGCAGTTCATGCTGGATGCTGCCCGCACACTGAGGCCTGACCTGTACGTGGTAGCCGAGCTCTTCACAGGCAGCGAGGAGCTGGATAATGTCTTTGTGACTAGATTAGGAATCTCGTCACTCATCAGAGGTATGGCCTTCTAATAACTAAGGTCTTTGACAAAATTGAATTGTAGCTGTTTTGTTATATTTTTCTTAAATTAGTATATAATGTGAAATCTAACTCCATTATCAAACATCCTGTATTGTTACACTACTATTCAATTTAGGGTAAGTAAGTATTTTATTGTTTTTGAAAGAAGTTTCTTATGCTCAGCATGGCTGCATTTATTTGATCAAAAATGCAGTAAAAACAGCAATATTGTGAAATATTATTACAATTCAAAATAAGTGTTTTTCTATTTGATTATATTTTAAAATGTAATTTATTCCTCTGATGAATTTCCAGCATCATTACTCCAGTCATCAGGGTCACATGATCCTTCAGAAATCATTCTAATATGCTGATTTTCTGCTCAAGAAACATTTATTATTATCTTCAATATTGAAAACAATTTTAAACTGCTTAAAGTTTCTGTAGAAACTGTGATACCATTTTTTTCAGGATTCATTGATGGGTTTAAAGCATTTATTTGAAATAGAAATATTTTGTAACATTATTAATGTCTTTACTGTCACTTTTGATCAGTTTAATGCATCCTTACTGAATAAAAGTCTTACTGACCCCAAACCTTTGAATAGTAGTGTAAGTGGACAGAAAATATCATTCTGATTCTACATAGCTTGACAGTTTAACCACAAGACAGTTTTCTTTAACCTTTCATTATTTACATGCCTCATGTTGTGCCAAACCTGTATGACTTTCCTTCTCCTGCACTAGAGCTTTCAAACATTAAAAAAGACACAAAGCACCATAAAACTAACAAAAACTACCCTAAAAGTTGTCCACATGACTTGGGCACTACATTCCAAGTTTTCTCATGTCATACAATATTGCCTTATTGTTGGTTTGATTGCTTCTATTGCTCTCCTCATTTGTAAGTTGCTTTAAATAAAAGCATCTGCTAAATGATTAAATTACTGAATACTGAAAATCTTGACCTCTAGCTCCCTTTGGCACGTTCATGAGAGGTAGCAATGTCTGATTCAGTTGGATCTTTTCAATGAATCATTTGATCTGGTTAGCAAAACTGATTTGTTTGTGTACAATTTTGAAAATGAAAGTACAGGTTTGCAATTAAATAAATGTGAGTGAATGATAATGAAGTTTCTATTTTTAAGTGAAGCAAGTAGCACATATTAAAGTGCCCCTATTATGCTTTTTCAGATATTGCCTTTAATGTAGTATGTAATATAGCTGTTTGTGAATGTAAAAGTTCTGCAAAGTTTCAAAGATCAAATTGCACGATAAACAGAGTTATTTTCTCCCAAAAGAAAGAAGCGATTCTGAATTGCCTGAAATGAGTCGTCAGTGATTCCATTCTCACTTCCTGCACAAACCTACGTAGGTTTGTAACAAATTTGCATAGTGCCAGCATATGGTCTTCATTGGTTGCCTGCGAGCAACGTCTACTTTGACCCGCCCTCAAACAGTAGTTGTAGCTGAGGCTTGAAAGAGTTTGGTTAGTGTTGTTGACACATCGAGATGAGAAGGCACTATTTTCTGCACTGCGAAAGCAAAGCCACTTTGCATACACTTTCCAAAGGATGAGGACTCTGTCTCAAATTGATTACTGTTCGTATCACTGTGTATAAAAGTGCTGAGGAAGCCTTTCCAGCTGAAATTCAGATATGTTAATTGAGGTTTTGTTTGTGATTCGACCAATCACCCCAGACTGGGCCATCTGACCAATCAGAGGGAAGTAGGCTCTCAGAAAGGAGGGGTTTAGAGAGACAGAATCTCCAAAGAACTGTTTTCAAACTCTTTGAGAACTGAGGTGATGTGCCATATATATTATGAGAAAATGAATGTGTTTTTTGACCTTGGATGAATGTAAACCTGCTGTAGGAAACCTCCAAAACTAAATTAGGAGCCTTCTAAATAGCATAATAGGGGCACTTTAAATGGATGGAGTGTTGATACTTTGCTTTGTGTTACTTGTCATTTTTTGTGCTGTTGTAGAGGCGATGAGCGCAGGAGACAGTCACGAGGAGGGCAGGCTGGTGTACCGGTATGGAGGGGAACCGGTGGGGGCTTTTCTTCAGCCCAGTCTCAGGCCTCTGGTGCCTAGCATTGCCCACGCCATGTTCCTGGATATCACACATGATAATGAGTGCCCTATTCAGGTATAGCATTTCAAAACATTAAATTACATTATACATTAATGTTGATGGAGCTTCTTGAATGAGTTCTTATATTGATGTTCTTTGTTGTAGATCCGCTCTGTATATGATTCACTGCCCAGCTCTGCTATTGTTTCTATGGCCTGCTGTGCCACTGGTAGCACCAGAGGCTATGATGAGTTGGTACCCCACCAGGCAAGATATTAACTTCACACAGCCTCACAAAACATGGATTGAGTTCCATTTTTTTAGTACATATTGAAAGTCCTTCATTTTTGTCTCTACCATCAGATCTCAGTGGTATCAGAGGAGCGTTTTTATAGCAAATGGAATCCTCAGGCTAAGCCGTCATCCCCTGATGAGGTCAACCTGCAGTCAGGAATCATCGGCGGAAAGCTGGCTCTCAATCGGCTACACCAGGAACTGGCTGCAAAAGGCTTTAACCAGGTAAATGCAGCCTTTGGAATTTAAGCCCCATCCCAAAGGAGGCCTTCAACCCTGGGGGTCCACAGTGATGGTTATACCACATAAGGAATGTTTTAATAGTTCCTATAACTTTTTGGCTTGTTTGCACCGCAGGAGCTGGGAATAATTTTAGTGATAGGAATGCCTTTTGGGGGGAATAAATTAGCTCCTACTTCAGAGTAGGGTCTAACCCAACACAATAGGAACTACCAGTGACATACACTCTAAAAACTGCTGGGTTAAATATGGACAAAACCAGGGATTGGGTTGTTTTCACCCAGCCATTTTTTTAAACCAATTTTGGATTTATTTTTTTAGCCAGCAATATAGTAATATAGTAAAAGGCGTTTTTTTGCTCACCCCCAAATAGGGGCAAATTTGTGGGGTATTATAAGCTGAAACTTGACCAGACCAGAGACTTATATTACATCATGTGAAAGAGGGCATAATAGGTGCCTTTTAACCCAACCTGCTGGGTTTGTCCATATTTTACCCAGCTTGGGTTTTTTAAACCCAGCATTTTTTAGAGTGTAAGTGTACGTTGATTGGCTGAACGCATGCCATACAAAACACCGGCACCAGCCGTTTTTTAAAAGCAGTGTAAACACACAGTTTACATATACTTACTGCATTTACCTGTCGCCTTTGTCTGCGGCGTTGTTCTTTTCTCAGCCTCAATGATATGTAGCACTATAAGTTGTTGTTGGAGATTTTGTCTCTTAGCCCTCCTTTTTGCTCGTTCAGTTGCTTAACTTATACATCTACATTCCATCTCCATTATCACAAAGATCCAGCGTTAGCGTCAATTCTGGCAAGTCACGTTAGTCAAGCTTGAATCAGCTGACTTCCAGGTGACTCGCTTCAACCTATAGAAATACGACGCCTATCACAGCACTCATATATAAGCTCCTCAGTATTATAAGTAGCTATTGCATTTCTCAGGAGCAAATTACCCTCCTCCATCCCCAGCTCCTCCTCTCGTCAGTCAGGATTTGGCATATGATTCCCTTGAATCAGACTAATTCTTGAAATATGTGTACGTTAAATTATGACATTAAAGGGATAGTTCACCCAAAAATTAAAATTTGATGTTTATCTGCTTACCCCCAGGGCATCCAAGATGTAGGTGACTTTGTTTCTTCAGTAGAACACAAATTATGATTTTTAACTCCTACCGTTGCCGTCTGTCAGTCTTATAATGCGTGTCAATGGTAACACAATTTATAAGAGTCAAAAAACATGCATAGACAAATCCAAATTAAACCCTGCGGCTCATGACAACACATTGATGTCCTAAGACACGAAACGATCGGTTTGTGCGAGAAACCGAACAGTATTTATATCATTTTTTACCTCTAATACACCACTATGTCCAACTGCGTTCAGCACTCGGTTAGTGAGGTCTGATCGCACTCTGACAACGGCAGTGATGTCTCGCGCTTATACTTCAATGAGTTGTTGAAGAGTTGGACATAGTGGTGTATTAGAGGTAAAAACTTATATAAATACTGTTCGGTTTCTCGCACAAACCGATCGTTTCGTGTCTTAGGACATCAATGTGCCGTCATGAGCCGCAGGCTTTAATTTTGGATTTGTCTATGCATGTTTTTTGACTCTTATAAATTGTGTTACCATTGACACGCATTATAAGACTGACAGACGGCAACGGTAGGAGTTAAAAATCATCATTTGTGTTCTACTGAAGAAACAAAGTCACCTACATCTTGGATGCCCTGGGGGTAAGCAGATAAACATCAAATTTTCATTTTTGGGTGAACTATCCCTTTAATGATATCTGCATATGTTGGTTCTGTTCTGTTACCCGAGGGGGGTTAATGCTGCTCTCCCTGCTCTTATCCATGCTAGGCTGCATGGATGCGCAGGGAGTTCTTGCCCAGAACAGAACCATACCGACAATATAAACTCTATGCTATTATCAATCATATTTGAAGATAGTGGTCCTGACAGAACCCACGACACACAACAAAAACATAGCTCTGATCATGGCGTCCAGTATCCTCCAGTTGTTGGCGTTGTTGAATGCCACGCTTAAATGAAGTCAGCCAGCTTATGACACCTCAAAGTTCCTACTGGAAAATGGCCCTAGGGGAACATTTTGTTCTCGGGGGACCGACCTGAGGTATGCGTTTCCCAAAAGCATCGTTAGCCAACTAACATCACAAGTTCCATCGTTACTAACATAGTTCAACGATTTGGTGTTTCCCGAAACCATAGTTTAAACAAACATTCGCAAAATGCCTCGCAAACTTGTGTGGTTTGAGCGACAGCTCTGGAGCTGTGGTTAGAAGCATAGTTTCTTGTTTTTATGACATTTTGACTTAATAAATCATTATCTTGAGCAAAATAAGCGAGCTGACATTAAGTACAAAGTATATCTTTTATTTCGAATACATACAAATGTTATTTACATATTTTAGTTTGTCAAGAGATTTTAAACACTGTTTTTGAAGAGTGCGCATGTGCGTACGTGCTCTGGTACGTAAGAACGAGCCTATGATTGAATCTGTAAATAAAGCAAAATAACTGAGAAAAATGAGAATTAGTACTAGGATACCATGTTCGTAATTTATAGCAAAAAATCTAGCATTAATTCAGTCTCAAACAGATTCATTTAAAGAAGTTATTACTCCACCACCTGCGTGACGTCATTCACCAACGTGGCTGAAGGACAGGTTTGCGACAATACAGTTTCAGGAAACAGTCGTGACTGGCTAGTTGATTTGTTCAACGATGCATTTTACTATGGTAGTGAAGCAGCGAGTTAACTCGTTGTATGGGAAACGCACCCCTGGTGGCTAGTTCCTATAACTGAGTTCCTATAACTAGCCGGTGCAAAAGCCCCTATAGACTGTTGAGTAGTAGTCCACTGTGAATTCTGTACAAATGCAGGTTTGGCAGAAGGGCGCATCATGGCCACAAAGCGGGAACTTGTGTGTAAATTAATGAAAATAAGAATGACCAAAAAAATCAAGAACAATTATTTAAAATAGAAATCAAGTAAATAAAAAGCTAATTTGAAAGGCTGAAATTGGAAAAAAAATGGTTGAAAATTAACAAAAAGTTAATAAACAACCAAAATAGATATAATCATTTTCGTGTAATGAACACATGGTGGAGTAGTCTGATTTGTAGGTCTGTTAATAGAGAAGACATCACACCTGCAGATAGCGATATGACATGTGATACAAGTAAGGTTGCCAGCACTTGTTTAAAGTTCTAGTTTTGCCAACACATTAAAATATTATGTTAAAATATACATTTTAAATATTACATTTTGAATAGAAACTAAAAATAACGTGCATTTTTAAATATTATAAAAATAGAAATTACTATATGTATTAAACACTATATTATAAACTAAAAATAACCTGAAAAAATGAGTAAATAGAATTACTAATAATAATTTGTTAAAATAAAAATGAAATGAAAAATGCAGAAAATAGAATAAACTGTAACTAAAACTATTGCTTAAACTAACTAGCTAATTAAATAAATGTTAAATAATTAGATTTTTATAGATAGTATTTCAAATTTTATATATTATATATGTGATTTATATTATGCTATAAAATACTAAATGCTATATATAAAGATATAAACTAGAAATAACCTGAAAAGATTAGAATAAATATGTAAATGATATTTAAAAAAAAAAAATCAAACTGAAATTCAAAACTATAATAACCTTTGACAAGCTTTATCAATATGTCTTTGGTTTTCTTAGGTGTTTGTGGACCAAGTGGATGAGGACATTGTGGCGGTCACCCGGCATTGTCCCAGCACGCACCAGTCAGTGGTGGCTGTGTGCCGCACTGCTTTCAAGAACCCCAAACACCATCGCTATACAGACGAGGTTCCACCGATGTGCATCCCAGGTGTGTCACAGGCTCACTGCTCCTTATCAGAGACCCTGAACCTTCTTTGTGTTTAACTAGATGAGGTATTCTCTCTCACTCACTCTCACTAGCTACGTTTACATGGACACTTTTTGTTTCAGTCAGAATTAATTCATTTCTACAGCATACGCCATTTCTACGTCATTGCATATGCACGGTGCTTTTCAGTTTCGGGTTTTAATCCTGAATTCAATGTTCACATGTCCTCACGATCAGATTACGAAAGGTTTAAACCACCCCTTACAATCTGAATGAAATTTTAATCGGATTTGGCCAATTCATTCCGATTGATGTGGTTACATGTGACTTTTTCTATTCTGACTGTGCTACTAGTCCAATTACTATCGTATTATTAGATCCATGTAAACGCAGCTACTGAGATTCGGTTCTGGTATCTGGTTTTATTCTCTCTCTATTATGTGTCAGTTGTACTTAACGCCTGACTGGAAGCCAATTCCTGAAATCTCTTGGAACAAATCCTCTCTCACAGGTAAGATTGAGGAGGTGGTGCTGGAGGCGCGTACTGTGGAGAGGCAGGCGGGCTCCTACAAAAAAGATGAGAGGAGCATTAATGGCATGCCTGAGTACACGGTGGAAATTAAAGAGCACATCCAGGTAACTTGAGTGCTGTGAGACCGCTCTAATTATAACCATTCTAAGCTGACACAATGGCCTCAGCAGAGAACACTCATTCACAAAACAGCAAAAGCTCAACCCCTACCCCTACCCCTACAGCCCTCAAAGAGCTCTCGTTTCATCTCAACAAATTGTTTTGGTAAACCTCCCCTTTCCTGCCTGGTTGTAAATGTCTGCCGCCTAGACTTGCATGGCCTTTTGATTTGCTGTACTGTCAACACTGCACCAGTCAATCTTATCTTTTGGTCTCAGATGTTCCTTTGTTTGCGTTTCTGTCTGCTCAGCTGAAGGACAGCAAGGTGGTGCGGCAGGCTGGGGTGACGTCTCGAGGGCGCAGTGAATATGTTCAGGAGATCGTGTTTGAGCAGCTGACGCCTGGAAGCGTTATTGCTTTCAGGTTAGACCTAAACCGATTTATGACAGTGGTTTTCAATGGTTTTACATCAGGATTTTACCTAGATTTTGCACCGGACATGAAGTGGTGATTCAACATTGTGCCTAAATGGTTTATAATACAAAAAGTAACAAAAAAAACCTTAATGTATTTATATTCAAATGAACTGTATAGGCCTGACAATATACAAAGTAAACATTTAATAGGCAAAATAGGACAGTATTTATACACTGGTATTGACATGAAATACTTTTGGGAAGTTGCCTTCCTAAACTCAACAACAAACAATTTGTTTTGAAAAGTTTGGGTTTGGTAAGATTTTATAGTCTATTTGAAAGAAGTCTCTAATGCTCAGCCTGGCTGCATTTATTCAATTTGAAAAAAATACAGTAATATTGTGAAATATTATTACAATTCAAAATAACTGTTTTCTATTTTTAAATTAATATATTGTAAAATGTAATTTATTCCTGTGATGGCAAAGCTGAATTTTCAGCATCATTACTCCAGTCTTCAGTATCACATGATCCTTCAGAAATCATTCTAATATGCTGATTTGCTGCTCAAAAAACATTTCTCATTATTATCAATGTTGAAAACAGTTGTGCTGCTTAATATTTGTGGAAGCATTCAGGATTCTTTAATGAACATAAAGTAAAAAAAAAAAAAAAACATTTATTTGACATAGAAAACTTTTGTAACATTATAAATGTCTACTGTCACTTTTGATCAATTTAATGTGTCCTTGCTGAACAAGTTATTATTATTATTTTCAAAAAAAAATAAAAATCTTACTGACCCCACACTTTTGAATGGTAGTGTATATATTTTTTGTTCAATTATAAGGTTAGTTCCTTTTTATTACTTACATTTATAATTGTTTTTTCCTGCTATCCACACTCGGCTGATACAGTACAGACTCATGACCCCACCGCTGTGGACCAAAAAGTTTTGACTTTTAGCATCTAATTAAATTTTATTTAGTAGTATGTTTAAGTGGTGAAATGTCTTTGTTTCTCAGGGTGAGTCTGGACCCCAAATCCCAGGAGCTGGTTGGTGTGTTGAGGAACCATCTCATTCAGTTCAATCCGCTGTATAAAGCAGGAAGTCTGTCTGATCCAAACACACCCGACATACTGAAGAGCACCCTGACACAGTGAGTTCACACTAACACATTTCAGCTTTTGAGTTTTTAATGTGTTGTAACTGTTTTTCCTTCTAATATATTCAAGACACATCCACATTTACCAATTTTCACCGCTATCATTTGATGCCCAGTCTAGATCCGTTCCACACATTCCCAATGACGCTAATGGACATACCG
The DNA here is from genome assembly GCA_003731715.1 of Anabarilius grahami. NCBI lineage: Eukaryota > Metazoa > Chordata > Actinopteri > Cypriniformes > Xenocyprididae > Anabarilius > Anabarilius grahami. The sequence goes on along the minus strand of RJVU01044706.1, from coordinate 9,364,685 downwards.
TTCCTCTTTTTGTTGTGCTTAACAGTTATTGCAGCCATATAGTCTTTCTGTCCAACATAGATTTTCTTTGTGTGCACAGAGGACTGAACATGTATGTTTTTTTCATTGTTGAGGAGTTCTGAAGAAGCTTTTTCTTGTTTCTTCTACACACCAGGATTATGTCTAAGATGACTCTGGCTGATATGAACATTCTGCTGTTTCGCTGTGACGAAGAGGAGAAAGAAGACGAAGGGGGCTGCTACAACATCCCCGGCTGGACGCCACTCAAATACGGTGGTCTGCAAGGTACAGATTGTTTTTAAAAGGACTTGTATTTAATCTTGTATTCAAAAGGACAATGTACTCTTGGTTTGTATTTTGTGTGATTAAATGCTTTCCAGATGTCTTAAATAAATCCCAGTAACTGGCAATAACTGTTGTGATTTCACCCACACAGGTCTGTTGTCGGTGATGGCAGACATTCGACCCAAAAACGATCTTGGCCACCCATTCTGTGACAACCTAAGGCAAGGGGATTGGATGATCGACTACGTGAGCAATAGACTGATGTCGTGCGGGGGCACACTGGCCGAGGTAAATGAGCAAAGCGATAAAAATAAATACAGTACTGTATGTAAGCCAGAGTTAAAAACTGCTGTTCCTACTTGTAAATCCAGTTGGTAAATTTGTAACTAACGTGTGCTTAGGTGGGTCAATGGTTCCAGGCTATGTTTACTTACCTGAAGCACATCCCTCGCTACCTCATCCCCTGTTACTTTGATGCCATCCTGGTTGGGGCCTACACAACTGCACTTGATGCGACCTTCAAACAGATGTCAAGGTCAGTCTCTAAACAAGAATGAGAATGATCATCCTGGTGTTTGTCTACCCTAGCCCATCCTCAACTTGCTGGGCTGTATGAATATTATTATTATTATTATTATTATTATTCCACCTTTAAAAACAACTTACAAAAAAGAATTTCAGGGTGTGACAAATAGATCAGTCATGAAACTTTTTTGAGTAGCTAATTGATTCTCCCAAACCGGCAATCAATTGATCTCTATCTTCTATCTTATTTAGCAACCTTATTTATTCCCGTCGCAACCTGGTCCAGCTTAATACTGTGTAACATGAGAATTTTCTTTAGCCGTCCTCTTCCTCCCCTGCACCACTTGTCTAGATCTGCTATGGTGATCTTACTTTACTTTGCAGAAAGAGAATGTATCCTAATGCCTGTAATTCTAGTCCACCAAGATCAATCCTACCTACACTTTAAATCTGTTTCTGTTTTTGTCATGGGGTTGTTTTCTTTGGGCTGTTATAAGATTGCTATTATCGTGTGCGTGTGTGTTTAGTTTTGTGCAGAATGGCTCATCTTTTGTGAAGCTGTTGGCTCTGGGATCGGTCCAAATGTGTGGCGTGGGACGATTTCCAGCTCTTCCACCTCTCTCACCAGCCCTGACCGATGTGCCTTACCGTGTCAATGAAATCACTAAGCAAAAGGAGCAGTGCTGTGTCTCCTTGGCTGCAGGTGACTCTATAGACAATCATAAATATGTCACAAGTTGCACAGATCACCAGAGTATATTAATTTTTGAGTGTTGCTTGCCGAATAGCCGAAGTGACTGATCTGCTAACATAGGATTGTAGGTTTAAATTTAAAGGGATAGTTCACCCAAAAAAAAGTTCTGTCATAATTTACTCACCTTTATGTTGTTCCAAACCTGTATGAGTTTCTTTCTTCTGTTGAACACAAAAGAAGATATTTTGAAGAATGTTGGTAACCAGACAGTTGACGGTAGCCATTGACATCCATAGTAGGACAAAAAAATACTATGGAAGTCAGTGGCTACCCTCAACTGTCTGGTTACCAACATTTTTTATAATATCTTCTTCTGTGTTCAGCAGAAGAAAGAAACTATCCCTTTAACCATCACCAGGTACAGCGTTTAAGCTCTGTGTCATTATTCTTGGCCTTGATTTCCACATTCCATAGGTCTGCCACATTTCTCTGCTGGAATTTTTCGTTGCTGGGGTAGGGACACGTTTATCGCCCTGAGAGGACTGATGCTGGTCACCGGCCGTCACCTGGAGGCCAGGTACATTATTCAATTCATTTCTACAGCAATCCACTGAAAACAATGTAAAATAGGCGTAAGAGTCTTTAGGCATCTAACAATTTGATTTTGATTTAGGGAGTCTGGGAGGTTTTCAGCAACAGTGCAGGAGCACACATTTTTGGCAAGTTTAGGTGTAAATTCAGCATATGCATATGCTAAATTAATTCATTATAAAATTTAAATTATCGATCCATCCAGAATCATTTGAGAAAGATTTGTGATGTAACCATTAATGGATTATTTTCCCCTTCTGCTAATATGGACGACCTCAGACTGAGAAAAAGGAAAATGATTTTATTCTTGAGTGAAAAGTAAAGATGATATTTTTCCCTCTTAGTTCTTTCTGTTTCTCTTTATCCTGCTTTAAAGGAACATCATCCTGGGCTTTGCAGGCACACTGAGACATGGCTTGATCCCTAACCTGCTGGGAGAGGGAGTAGGGGCCCGTTTTAATTGTCGTGATGCAGTGTGGTGGTGGCTGCAGTGCATTCAGGACTACTGTACTATGGTGCCCAATGGCAATGACATCCTCCAGTGTCCCGTGTCCAGGATGTACCCCACAGATGACTCAAAACCACTGACACCTGGCACTGTGGTGAGCACACCACCAAAAAATAGTTTTTTGACCAGTATTTTTATCAGTAAATTTTGGCTTTACTGTTACCCAAATGTCACTAGTATTGTTTTGTTTTGGTTATGCCACAGGATCAGCTACTGTATGAGGTCATTCATGAAGCCATGGAGCGCCACATGCAGGGTATAGAGTTCAGAGAGAGGAACGCTGGACCACAGATTGACCGCAACATGAGAGATGAAGGTAAAGCCTTTTAAAATAATTTTTAGACTTTTTTTAGATTTCTTTGAAAAAAACGGATGAATCCATTTTTTAATGAACTTTCTCAGGCTTCAATATAGTCGCCAAGGTGAACCCCGACACTGGCTTTGTGTATGGTGGAAATCGGTTTAACTGTGGGACCTGGATGGACAAAATGGGAGAGAGCGAGAGCGCCCGCAATAAAGGGATTCCGGCTACACCCAGGCATGCACTGAAATCTTTTAAAGCCTCATATAATCTATTTATAAGACTCCATTTATAAGTGGATCTCTTTTATCTGTCTCACATTCTATGTCTGTTCCCATGATTGAATATGACTCTTTTGTTCCTAATGCAGAGATGGCTCAGCGGTGGAAATAGTGGGTCTGTGCAAATCTACGTTGCGCTGGCTGGTGGAGCTACATAAGCAAGGGCTGTTTCCTTACAATACTGTGACCATACACAGAGATGGTGAGCTCAGATGGCCCTGACAGTGCTCATAACATTAACTTTGTTCCAAAACTTAGTAAGCTGCCTACCTAGACAGCATTTAAAAGCATCGTAAGGCACGCTCCCAATGCACTGAAGGTTTCAAAAGGTAGAAAGCGAAGTGTTGCTTCCATTTAAGAAACCTTATTCAACAAGTTCAATGAAATCTATAATGGCAGACAAGTTGAGAGTAATGGCAACTATAAATATATTTAATTCAGTACAAAAAAGTATAAATAATCTATGGAATTAATAATGTATCATTTCCCCCAATCATTTGTGTGTGTAAATTGTTTGTGAAAATTTCAAATAACTCGGCGAGATTCCATTTCAAATCATAGGATGCCATAAAGTGTCCGTGTTTGTGTTATACTTACAGGCAAACAGCTCTCTGTGTGCTATGAAGAGTGGGACAGAAAAATCCAAAAGAACTTTGAGAAGATGTTCCATGTGTCCCATGACCCGAATGACCCCAATGAGAAGCATCCTGAGTTGGTCCATAAGCGGGGGATTTACAAAGACAGCTATGGAGCCTCCAGCCCCTGGTGTGACTACCAGCTCAGGCCCAACTTTACCATTGCCATGGTGGTGGTGAGGATTCATTCTAAAAGTAGCACACTAGGGCTTGATCAGATCTGAAAGATCAAAGGATTCCTTCTTCATTTATCATGAGCAGGGGTGCTGTAATTTATTTGCTTGTTTTCTTATTTATTAATTAGATGTTTTAACATTTGGTATATCTCATAATGTTTTATCCTGATCTTTAGCAATATTTTAGAGCATTTATAATTTTTTACAGCTATTTTTGTGTTTTATGTTAATTTGACTTATATGTAGCATCAATAAATACTCCGATCTACAATTTAAATTATATCATTCAAGTCAAGTATTTGATTTGAAGGGGTGACATGTTGAATTTTTATATGGGTAAGAAAAAATGCCGTCATAATGCTCAAAAGTGCCAGTGAAAATCAGTTATATGCAGCAAATTATTAGTTAGTTACTAAAAGATTTGTAGTTTGTATATTTCTAATGGTTTCCCTTCCCAGGCTCCAGAGCTGTTTACTGTGGAGCACGCTTGGGAAGCACTGAATGTTACAGAAGAGAAACTTCTTGGACCTCTTGGGATGAAGACCTTAGACCCAGAGTGAGAGTCCATGTTTTTCTACCCCCTTACATTAATTATACTGCATTACCCTCTTCCTGTGTGTGACAAGATCATTTGTTTGAACAGTGATATGGTTTACTGTGGCGTTTATGACAATTCTCTGGACAATGACAACTACAACCTTGCCAGAGGCTTCAACTATCATCAAGGCCCTGTAAGATCTATATGTACTGCTTCATCTGCACATTTTTAGCTTTTCAGTCTTAGCGATTACTTTCTGTTTATTTACCCTCATCAGGAGTGGCTCTGGCCTATTGGTTTCTTCCTCCGTGCAAAGATCTACTTTGCTAAGAAGCTGGGCAAAGACACTTATGACAAAACGATGTATTTGGTGAAGAATCTCCTCTCTCGCCATTATGTCCATATGGAACGGTAAATGTTCATCTCTTAATTATTTTGTTGTCCAAAATTGATTTTTAAAGGGGTGGTTGATTATGATTTCACTTTTTTAACTTTAGTTAGTGTGTAATGTTGCTGTTAGAACATAAACAACATCTGCAAAGTTACGACGCTCAAAGTTCAGTGCAAAGGGAGATATTTTCTGTTTAAGAACTACAACAAACGGCTGGTAGGGACTACAACCAGCTTTTTCCTGGGTTAGTGACATCACTAACCCTAAAATTTACATAAACCAGGCCATGTTGGGCTGCTTTAGAGAAGAGGAAGAGTTGTTGTAGTAGAGTGTTGTCACCATGCCGACATTTTACACCAAACTGCTTCACAAACAAGGGTCAATTCAACACTGGATTTGCACAAAAGATTAACATGACATTACATACTAGTCAACGAGTTGAATCAACTCCACAGCAACTACATAAATTTATCCACTAACCATTCAGAAACGTCCAGATGCATTCTAAAAGTTGTAACTTCTTACCATGTCTCTCCATCATTGTCCGACTCCGATTTGAACAATGAAAGCTGAACGCCGTTACTGACAGTTTTCATTTTGGCTGCATGAGATTCTCCAGTTTTGTTGTTGAGCAATGGAAGCGCGAGCTGTTAAAGCTCCGTCTCTTCTGGAAAGCGGCTGGAGCAACAGCTCATTTGCATTTAAAGGGACACACACAAAAACGGCGTGTTTTTGCTCACACCCAAAAAGGGGTAAATTTGACAAGCTATAATAAATGATCTGTGGGGTATTTTGAGCTGAAACTTCACAGACACATTCTGGGGACACCAGAGACTTGTATTACATCTTGTAAAAGGGGCATTGTATGTCCCCTTTAAATCACTGATGCCATTACTAATGGCTGGTATAATGCAAATATTGCTTCAAAAATGAATCTTGGTGAATGAAATGTACAGTACACAAGTTTGTAAAAATAAACACCTATTTTCAACACATTTTTTATGTTCAATAATCCAATTTAAAGTGTAATTTCAATACCACTATAGTCATCAGAATGCGGTTCCATCAACTGAGAAACTATGCTGAACGTTTTTAAATGTGAATGGAACAATAAATGATTATATCTTATGCTGTATTTGGAGATCAAATCTGCAGAAACATGTCATCTGGATCTGATATATCTGTCTTTTGTTCCTCAGGTCATCCTGGAAGGGACTGCCGGAGCTCACTAATGAGAACGGCCAGTTCTGCCCTTTTAGCTGTGAAACTCAGGCCTGGTCTCTTGCCGCTGTGCTTGAGGTTCTTCATGACCTATGAGCAGAGATCATGTGTCCTCATCTTTCACAAGTGTTCCTGTGCAATCTTGTTTGTGTGCTCTTTACTTGAACAGGTCTGAGGACACATTAACACACCCTGAGCTACAGAGTAAAGTACAACACATCATATCGTACTTCCAGTATTTTTAATGAGATGTTCTTGTCCCTTGTTTAATCGTCCTTCCTTCCTCATCCAGCTTCTACTAGACCACTAGAGACTGTGAATTTGCCCTTCATGTAGCTGATTTGAGGTGCATAGTCAAAATGTTGTTGTTATTCTGTCAGAATATTCAGAACTTGTCTAGTATAACCTATAATTAACCCATTATCCCATTGTTAGTATGTTAATGTGTAATGTTTGTCCTTCTTTGTTGCACACAAACATCTTTCACACTGCTGTAAGGCTAGGATGTACCTTTTGAAACTCACAAAATATTTTTGTTTGCATGTTCGAAATGACTGAATAATTAGGAAAACTAAAAACAGGGATAAATGTGAAATAAAAAGATTTAAAGAAACTTGATAACTGTGTTTTTAATTCAGAAAGTGCAGACATTTTTGTTGTCAGCTATTTTATTACATGTTTAAAGTACTTGCATTCTCCACAATTACTGCATGGCTATATTATTTAAATACTAAAAACATATACCATCAAGTTTTATTACGTTTAATATAAAACATCAGTGTTTTTCTATAGAACTGTTTATACTTATCAAAGGTTGATTGAAGTAAATGTTAGTGTAAGTAGAATCACAGTGAGTCTTGTTGTAGATGGAGTGTTGATAGGAGACGTTGACCGAATTGTAGAGCTGTTCACCATGGACCAGAAAACTGGATAGTCTCTGACAAATGTCACACTGTAAGGGCATTGAATTAATGGACAATTATAATGAAGGAGTTTTCATTTTAATTTAAGAGACTGCAAATGTATAATTTGGCTATTTAAACAAGTGTTAAATGCATACACAAACTGAATATCACCCAGGGAGGAGTTTGTCGGTGCTTCCCATGTAGCCTCAAAATGGGATTTCTTGTCTGCAGATGCTTGGCTGAGAGTTGAGTTCTGGGGGCCAAAACCAGAGTGTTTCCATGACTCATGCCTCATTTTAGCATTAAAGCAAATATTGCAGCTAATATTCAAATGTCTGCAATGAATACGAATGAGCAATGCAATACATTATCTCCATCTTAAAATAACATTAAAGCACCTTTATATTAAAGCAGTTCAGGGCACGGGATTGGACGGTATTTATTGATGTGAAGCGTCCCACTGCAGTTTTTCCGTCCACCTCTCGAGCCTGTAACATGAAGCCTTGGAATTCGGAGGCATTCTCTGCCGCCTGCAGGGTTACTGAGAGTTAAACACAAAGATGTATGTTGACCTCTCCAGGCCTGTCAGCGTAGCTCCAGTTGACCCCCTGCTGCTTACAAAATCATGAGCTTTTCAATGAGGAAACTATATGGTAATGATGTGGAATAATGTGAGACCATGAAATTACTATTATATTACAACATAATTTTAAACTGTTCAGGTAGAATTACATATGAAAGTCTTTAAGAAAACCCCATGAAATGTGGCTTCCATATCTATTAGTTTTGAGGTCATCTATAGACCTTATGTAGCCCTGCCTCTTTTCAGCGCTGCGCTCGTTCCAATTTGTATTTTGACACAATGAAGGTAAGATCTTACGAATTTATAATTGAACTGCTTGTTTTAAAATCTTCTCAGTCTAGCTGACATCAGTTATGACATCTGCTTCAAACATTACAATGCTCATGATAACTTCCGTTAACTCTACAAAATAAATCCACTTCACCATCTAATCACTCTTCGACAGAGCTACCAAACGGAAGTTCAAACACAAAAATCAAGATGGCCGTGTGCTTCTTTCTCTGGCGCATAAGGTCTATATGATAGTGTAAATGTTGACAACTTCACTTTTAGTTGATATATGCATTTAAAATGTATACAGAGCAAAAAAATATTATTGGGGTATATTTTACAAGACAATTCTACTTTAAAATGTCATGTTTAATTCAATATGTCACTGCTGTGTCTTTGTAATTATTTATGAAATTTACTAGCAATTTCTGAGTGAAAATGATTTCAAAGTAAATCCCACACAATTTTTTTTCTGTGTAGTCTTAAATTTTGACGACTCATTCTAAACTGCACAGATTTTTGTCTAATCCGATGCTCCCTAGAATGGTAAAGTTCCCCTCTCAATACTATCAATAGCATTTGTAGTTTATTTGCATGTAGCAAATTATGTTCATAGCTGTGACAACTGAAGTCCTGCCCAAACTTCCCATTTCAAAAGGAAATACGTACATCAGCATAGGAAAGACAGTGCTTGTCAATCTTTAAAAATCTCATTCATTTAACAATGGGTTACCAATAAACCTAATTTTTAAAAACAGTTAGAAACTGCCTTCACCAGTGATGGTTCGTCCTGGTGTGAATGTGGTGCTGTTCACAGAGACTTTGTAAGGAGAGCTGCTTGTCTGGGACTTAAATTCAGAGTGATTGGGGGTCATGCTTTGACAGGATTCCTCCACTTCCCCATTAGGGAAAGATGTGACCCCCCTCACACACACACACAAGACCAGGAGAATGTAAACATGCATCTAAAAACAAAACAAAAACAAATGCTTATTTATTTAACAGAATTGATTGATTGATTGATTGATTGATTGATTGATTGATTGATTGATTGATTGATTGATTGATTGATTGATTGATATAACTGGAACAAATGAGCAATTTTTAATAACTAACAAACAACTCTGATTAATGAATTAGTAAGTAATAGTGCTCAATTGAAGGAGGTAGTTAGCTGATCAGTAACTACAAATTTTTTCATACCTCCCAGAGGACTACTAAGAACTATACATACTAAGAATTAATGAGAGGAATGCACAATGTATAATTAATCCTAAATTGAAGAACATGGTAACCCTGTAGTAATGACTCGAGTACTACCAAATCCTTCAGAGGGAATTACTAATTATTTGTAACAGTGCTAAAGTGAAAAGCATGATAACCCTAGTAATGACTGGATTGAGGTTTTTTGTAAGGTTCTGGATAGTAATGACAAATGTTACTACATCCTTCTAAAGGAATTACAAATTATTTAGATCAGCATTATAAAGTCAAGATCAAGGTAACCCACTTGTAATGACTCAAGTCTTATCAAATCCGTCAGAAGGAATTATTATCCAAAATCTTACAAATTTTTTTTACAAAAACTTAAGTCATTAAAAGAGAGATATCATGCTTTTCACTTTAAAATACTGTTCTAAATAAGTAGTAATTCCTTCTGAAGGATTTGGTATTACTTGAGTCACTGGGTTGCATGATCTTTACTTTAGATTTAATTATACATGATTCATTATTCACATTAATTACGAACCTGTATAGTTCTTAGTAGTCCTCTGAGAGGTATGAGAAATAGTAGTTACTGATTAGAACCAATAAAATATATTTAAAAAATGAATAATTTGCATTATTTGCATGTTCTTCAGCTGTTAGATTCTAATTTAAAGACAGCAAAGAAAAACCTACTGTGTAAGAGTGAGAAGTTTGCTCCTCCAGAAACGGCAGAGGGATTGTGGGGTTGTTTGAAGCCTCTTTATTGACAGTATGGAAATTTCTATCCCATAAATACAGACTGATTGAATTTCATGTGGGTGTAAAAACTGTTTTGTATTTGTGATTTTGCATGCGTAATTTGTGTCACAGGTTTATATTGTGTTCTAGTTTTCAAGTTTGTTTTGGTTGTGATTGGGACATTTACTCTCATTCAGTTAACATTTAGATTTAAAGTTTTATTTAATCTTTAAGTTAAAATGTATATTTAATGTATGCTAAGTATATCCTAAAATGTATCTTCAAATTGCTCATACTTTAATTAAAAATTGAGAATCTATTTTTAAAGGAATAGTTGTTGTTATACACTTCCTAAATCTTTATTAGAAAAATATTAGAAAACTTTAACTTAGTAGTTATTCAATGCTAAAATATCCTCAATATATATTTACATGGTGTTCTTAGAAGCTAATGTACTATATGCCTATCTGTTTTTTACGTCATGTCACATATTCAAAGGTCACATGGAAAAATCTATAACACCAGGATGTTTTAGGTAAGCTCTCAACTCCATACATCCATTTGTACACATTTAAGAGGTACAATAGACATGAAAGAGTGAAGATTTATATATAGAAGAGTGGCAAAGGTTTTATTTCCTCATTATTCAAATATCAACTTTTATTTTTCATAATTCACCAATTTCATTTCCTCATACTTCACATATCCACTCCCTTTTCTTGATTGTTTTCCCATAACAATAAAGTTGTTTTTATGCCTGCTCATTGTTTGCACTCCTGATATCAAGGACCTATAAATCCCTCTTCTCCCTGACACAAATCCGCTAATGACATTTTCTGGAAAGCAGCACAACACTGCTGTTTGGTTTTGTGAAGGTTAGTAACTCTTGGTTATAACATTAAATAGTGAACTTAACTTGAATGTTTTCATTAAAATCAGTGTTATTATTCATAATTGTTATCAATATGCTATTAAAACTGAAAATACATCTTTTTTATTTATTCTGTTTTAGATGCATGTACAGTTTCTCATCCTGGTTTTTTGGCTGAATCTTCACACTCTAACGGCATACAGGAATGGACAGGTGACTCAGGCATGCATGTCTATGACTCCTGAACATGGGTTTAATGCCTCTACATTAGAACCTCCATATACTGTCACCTCAGATGCCTCAAACTACACAGATGGTCAGGTGATCACAGGTTAGTGACAGCTCCATTCATCTGTAAAAACATGTATAAATTAAATTTCATTAAAAACAAAAAATCAAGCCACGAGTGGTATCTGCAAACATCTTTTCTCAGAAATAACCACTTTTCCTAGCCATTTTGGAAATTATTTTTAAGGAACACTGTAAAAAAAAAAATCCACCTATCAACTTAAAAACTTAAGTTTGGTTTCTGCTTTAAATTTTTGATCAAACTGGCTGTACAACTCATTTCGACCTAAATTATATGACATTTTTATATTTAAAAAAAGAATTGAGTCTCGTAAACGTATATAAAAACAGTTGAAATACTTAAATTATTTTCATGAGTTAAAGTAATGTAAAAACATACGGATCATGTATTTTTTCAGTGCAGTGTCTTGTCATTTTTTAATGGATGTATTTTCAGTTTCCTTCAAGATCACAGTTAAAATAACTTTTTTTATTGTCAGTGACACTACAAGCAAATGAGACTGGATTCAGAGGCTTTCTTCTTCAGGCCAGGGATGAGAATGGTCCAGTAGGAACTTTCACAGTCATGGAAAACAATACTCAGTTACTCACCTGTGGAACCAATGTAAGATTTTTATTGAAGGGACAGTGCACCCAGAAATGAACATTCATTTGCTCACCCTCATGTAATTCCAAACCTCTTTGACTTTAGAAAGCTTCCTTCAGTAAAGAAGTTTTGACCTTGCATTACATAATTATAGCCTAAAGTGACTGATACATATTTGCATATAGCAACGAAGGAATGAAAATATTGTACTTGATATGAACCAGCATTCTCTGTCTTTCAGGACTCAGCTGTCAGTCATACTTCAAATGTTGACAAATCAACTATTAAGGCTCAGTGGAAAGCTCCCAACAGTAACAACACAGATATTTGGTTCAGGTAAAACTGAAGGTGCATAGGCACCTATTGCATCTGTTAGTGTTTCTTCTTCTTCTTCTTCTTCTTCCGCTCAAGTCTATGGCAGCACAGAACCGCTTGTAGGGAAATTATCAATTTGGCACACTGATAGAGAACAGTATCAATATTAACCACAGCAATTCTGGATTCTCTAACTCAATCCCTCTAGCACCACCAACTGTCCAAATTTGGATAGGTACAGTAAGCTACTGTTTAGGAGATATGAAAAATGGCTAAGTTTGCTCATAACTTCTGAATGGTTTGCTCAAATATCATAAAACGGGTCTCTTTTAATTCAGTGCAGCATACTGAGTAGAATGATTTTATCAGCAATTTTGGGCGTCAGCCATTTTGAGTTTGTTGTAAAATGCTGTATTTTCTGAACACATTAGCATATTGTTTCAAAACTCGGTATGTGTTATCAAGACCATGCCCTGAAGGTTCTCAAAATTTTTTTGAACAACGCCACCTTCTGGTCAAAATTTATAGTGAAATTTCAAAAAATGCTAAAAGCTTTTGATTAATTTTGCCTATTTTAATGAAACTGGTCTTGATAGATTCCTTGAGTCATACCGAGAACAATGATACCATATTCAGTCGAACTTGCTGTCCACCATTTTGAATTTTGAACTTTTTTAAACTCTTCCTAGACCCTTGGTCTGATTTTCAAAAAAATCTGCTGAGATCATCTTCAGACCATGCTAGCAAAAAAACTGGCCAAACTGTTCTTGAATAACGCATCAACGAAACTGATGGCATGGTGCCAAGCTGATTCAATGTTTTGGCATACTGACACCAAACTTAGTCTGTATATGTCATTATCTCCTTACACTGACAACACAACATCAATTTGACCACCTATCCCTGCTGAAAAAAACAGCATATGCTGGTAAGGTAGGTTTTGAAGCTGGTATGCTGGTTTGAGTTGGTCCATGTTGGTCCTAAACTGGTCCAGGACCAGCATAGGACCAGCACTTGACCAGAATAATCCAGCTCAAACCAGCATACTAGCTTCAAAACCTACCTTACCAGCATATGCTGTTTTTTTCAGCAGGGATTGGTCAAAAGTGATGAGCAATTTAATCATATTTCATGCATTTTTAAGCATTGCTTTCATAATGCTGCAGTAGAAGATTTACTGTTCCCTTTCCTCATTTACTAAACGTAAATCTTCTAATCTGGTTGTATTTTAAAGAAATGACACAATGAAAGATGCTTTCAACAAATAATTATATGATACGCAGTGATACAAACTGTTTTTTCTGCTGTCATTGCTAATGTAAATTAATTTAATGGGTTTTTGCAGGGCAACATTTGTGCAGAATTTCTCCATCTTTTGGGTTGGTGTTCAAAGTGATCCTGTTAGATTCCTGGCGACAAATCCTCCAAATGTGACCGTCTCCCCACCCAACGGGACAGTCTCCCCACCCAACGCGACAGTCTCCCCAACCAACGGGACAGTCTCCCCAACCAACGGGACAGTCTTCCCAACCAACGGGACAGTCTCCCCAACCAACGGGACAGTCTCCCCACCCAACGTGACAGTCTCGACACCCAACAGAACAACTGACGATAGTCCATCAATTTCTCTCACATGGTGTCTTTTTCTTCTACCTCTGCTGGCAATTATCTAAAAAACTGGAAAAAATCCTTAGTCACAGGTTTTTTTTTTAATTATATATATATACTTTTAGTTTAATATGCAAACAGATTTATATATTTGTTGAAGTACAATGGGGCTAAAAAAATAATATATTAAATAATATTTCAATAATATACTGATACTGTAATATAAATAAAAATAATTATTTTGATCAGCAACATAATAAATACATTATACCCTACTGTCATATTTATATTTACTGTATATAATGAAGCTTGTATCAAATGTTAAGACCCTATAGACCCTATATTAATTGTCAGTGTCCCAGTAGTGGAACATGGTGATCTTTTTTCTTTTTTGCCTTTTTTTTTGTTTTGTCTTCTAGTTTAGTTTTTAGTTTTGCCTTTTAGATATTTTAGTAATGATCATAAATTAGGTATCATTTGAAAGTGTAAACACTCAAAACTCATCCCATGAAACTAGATGTTCCAGAAATCCCTGTTTTTAAATTAGACATTGCATTACCATGAAAACAAGCTCAATTTTTGTGTTATCAACTTCAAATTTGGAACACACCTTAGTTAGACATATGGCTTTGATTTTCTACCAATTTGAGAGTCCAAATTATTTTGTAAAATATATATATATATATTGCATAAAATAAAGGTACAGTACATTTGCTTTACAGTAAACTTTCATTCATTTGAAGTGCTTTCACTTCTGCAATAATCTACTGAGTGTCTTCTTTGGCAGGTTAATTACAAAAGCATGAATGTTTCCAGTATGTGTGAACACGAGAGTCTGGATGAATGAAAAAAGACAGCCCAGATCTCAAAACCGCTCTTAGTTTTATTTCTTCTTCTAGATCAAAAGTGGACACAAAATACAAACAAAAACAAAACAAACAAACTTTGTACATATATCATACGAAGTGTGTAAGAGCAGAATCAAGGCTTCTACAGTACACAGGAGGAACCTGTACAGTTGTTTGATCAGAGGACAGTGTGTCTCTATCATCAGTAGACCCACGGCTCCTCTGCAGTCCAGTCATAGGAGCTGCCTTTACTAGGTCCCTGCAGGACCACTTAAGGGCCAGTGCCCTTTTGATATAGCACCTTTCTTTTTGGAGGAGAGAGTGACAGCAATGAGGGGTGTAGGGCTGGACTATGGTCAGGCAGTGGTACAGTTCTGGGTTCAGTGCGTCCAGTATGTGGAGGAGGGTCTTCACATTAACTGCAAGGCCACAGTTGAGGAGCCAGACGGCCTTTACTGGCTCTTGTTCCTGCAGGACAGACAGCAGGCCTTCCTGTAGTACCAGTGAGTGCACAACTTCACCCGCAGGACAAGGGCACAGTTAGCTGTCGCTTTATCCTGACAAGCATCCTCAGCTGGGGAAAAAATAGTAAATAGACAATTTGAAAAGACATAAATGATATGAAACTTGTATTTTGAATCAAGTTATTCTCATTAATTTGAATTATATAAATACATTCATTTATTTAAATGTATTTATAGCAAAGAATATATAATAATAAAAAAATCCTAGTTTAATAGCAGAGAAAGTTATATAATAAATACATCCATTTATTTTTCTCATGTAAAAAGACAAAACTGTATAATAAATAAATACATTCATTAATTAGTTAATGAATTAATTTAAGATTTCAAAAGATTGATCTTTGCAGAGATGTCGAGAAAAGTGCTTAAAGTAGATCTCAAAGAACATCAGGGAGTGCAGGTCTGTACCGTGTTCTCCCTACTAAATCGCTAACTGAGAACAAGGAATGTCACTGCTGTCCAAAAACACAAAATTGGCTGCCAAATTGACAACGTGCACGATGCACTTGCCCTGCAAAGCTTAAAAACAACAAAGCATTAATCTGGTCTAAATTTCACAGGAATTAGTTTGTGTTGTGCCAAGATAGATCCACATGTGCTTTTAATTGAGCCAAGCGTTTTAACACGCACCCATTGCTGTGTTTCATTAAAAGGTACAGCGTAAACTACTTACAACTGGCAAGATCAAATAACAGCCTTGCCAGGGTGCGGCCTTATAGCATCTTTCCAAATAAAGATAGATTGGATTTCTTTTCTATTTTCTCTGGGCCTGTCTTGTTGAAAATCTGCCATGCAAATCCAAGCTTAGACCATCTCAAGCCGGTCTGGAGACCTCAGTTTGTTTGTATTTGTAGTGCTGTGGTTTGCTATAACAGTACCTGGTGGTCCAGTGGTGCAGGGCTGCACCTCACAGCTCTGCCTGGCCTCTGGTCTCAGTGTTGAATCACAGCTATGGCCCAGTTCTTCTCCTTGATAACACTTGACCTCTCGCACACGCACTCCAATCCCACATGTCTTACTGCACTGCAGGGCACAGGCACACACACAAAAACATGTGTGAACGGTTAATATTTTAACTAACTATTATCCAGAACAGAGAAATCACAGCCTGTTTGCACTGACGACTTGAGCAAATGTGTGGGATGTGCAGAAGTAAATATTTTCTAAAAAGTTGGTCTTACAGAAGCCCTGTATAATTAGTCTGGGTTACAGTTATGTGCATCAGATGCCATACAGAAGAATTTCTTAAAGTGCTGACACATTAGCGAAAATTCATTTTCCACAGGCAAAAAAGGGTCTGTTGTCCTTGATGCATGTAGCACACCTCACAGAAATAAAAGAAGTTGCTGCCTGTTGGTCATTGTGGTGAATTTGCGTGACCTGAACCTGTACATGAGCATCAAAATTGTGGGGAACTTTTACCCCCTCACATGAAATGACCTATCGTGCGGATTCCTATTTAAATGACTGGATTTCACCAACAAAACTTCACCAAGCAATGGTAAATGTGACTGCACCTATAGCAGGCGTTCACATGGGACACGTTCTTGAGTGACAGAATTGTGACATTATTTCTCATAATCGAGACTTTATTTCTCAAAACTGCAACTTTATTTCTTGTAATTGCAACTTTAATTTCTTGTAATTGTGACTTTAAATCACACAATTCCTTGTAATTTAAAGTTTTTTTTCTATAAAAATGTCAATTAAATTCCATACTATCTCAATTGTGGCTTTATCTAACAAATTTGACTTTTATCATTTCACACAACTTAACTTTTTTCTTATATCTAAAACTTAATTTCTCACGACGTGACTATATGTGTCTCAACTGCAACAACTTGATTTCTCATCATTGTTACTATTTCTGGTAACTGAGACTTCATTTCTCACGACGTGACTATATGTCTCACAATTGCAACTGCTTGATTTCTCATTGTGACCTTATTTCTTGTATCTGAGACTTCATTTCTCAAGACGTCTCAAGACGTTTCTCATTTCTCACAACGTGACTATATGTCTCACAATTGCAACTACTTGATTTCTCATCATTGTGACTTTACTTCTTCTAACTGAGACTTAATTTCTCACGACGTGACTATATGTCTCACAATTGCAACTGCTTGATTTCTCATCGTGACTTTATTTCTTGTATCTGAGACTTCATTTCTCGTGACTATATATCTCACAATTGTGACTTTATGACATTTGGCACATGACATTTTGTGTAATACATAGTATTTTGAACTACATTGTCACAGCATGTGCCTAATATGTAAACATCCCAATGAACATGCTGCACATGGCATGAAACCCATGAATTCGGAAGAAAATGTAAAATTCAACAAGAAGAGTTTCTAAAGCAGTTAAACTATAATAACCACTCCTAACCTGGGACCAGGAAGTGGTGAACCACTTGGAGCAGGGTCTCTCGAAACAGGCCGCACTGTCTGCAGGTTTGAGGGATCTGTCACATATCCGTTCGGGGAACTCCTTGAACACACCACCCTCCAGCCCTGCACACACCACCTGACGCGTCTTCACCCCACGGCCACATGTGGCATTACACTGGAAAGGTTCAAGATAAAATACTACAGTAAAAAACTCAATATATTGATAAATACTATAATAGTATATAAATAATGCTAAAATAACACTGCATAGCAGATGGATGGGAAGCGTTCATAAACTGCAGTACAGCTAACCTGTTCCCACTCTTGCTCCACCCAGTGGGCGTGGCAGTTTTTGTCTCCGCACGGATGCACCGCCAGAGGCTTGAGCTCTGGATCACACTGCCCATCAGAAATCACTTTTCCATTACTATTCTTACACACCACATAGCGTCTCATCCTGCCTTCCCCACACGGCCCTGAGCACTTAGAGAGGGAGAAATAAAGACACATAATGTCATGTTTAAAGGACAATCTATTTTAAGTCTCTATGTGATATTTTACAGGATGTTTCCTGAAACCCACCGGCCCCCAGTCAGAGACGGTCCACCTGCGGTCACAGGGCGGCCCCTCACACTCTCTCTGGCTGACTGGTCTGGTGGACTCGTTACAGAATCTGGCCTCCATGGAGCAGCGCACCTCACGGCTTCTCACCCCACGACCGCCACACCGTGCTGAACACTATCAGAATGAAAAACACTACGATAACTGCCACATTTGGCTCACTATGGACCCTTTACATGGACTGTAATGACACGTTTCCACAGTTATTTACATCGGAAATCTAGTTACGTTTTTCAAAAAAATGGAATACACACTTATAACTCTATACTTTTGCAGTAAATTACAAAAAAACGAAGTAACGCTGCTGTGAGGGTGTTTCGTTTCTAATACAAAGACTGGGGAGTGATGGCAATTTTTTTGTTAACAACTGTTTATTGAGTTTTTTTCTTTTTTTAAAAAGTAAAGAAATTCAAGAATACAATTATACAAATGTAGAACCCACCCCAAACCATTCCACCCCTGGTAGACTTCAAGAAAATAGAAATATAATACAAACACAGAAGGAAGACAAAATAAATTAATTAAATTAAATTAAAAAACAAAACAAAACAGAAAACAGAAAACAGGTTTAAGGTTAAGGTTAAGATGTTAAGAAAGTTGAGACAATATCAAAAGCAGCGAGCCATAAATTCACAATCTTAACATTGGATCCATGTATACGAGAAGTTGAGAGTTCCATTGAAATAATGTCCAACAAAGACACTATCCACATTCATCTCCACATTCGTCTGTCCATTGTGTGATGAGGATTTTAAAGTGATGGCAAATTCGACATATGATCTGACTGCTGTAATCAATTTCTCTACATTTTTCCCTCTTTTGAAAAGTCATGGAAACGCTATTGAGGATTTTTTTCTTTTCCTATTACAGCCAATGCAAATACAAAAATTACACCGCTATAGAAGTTTACCCAACTATGACGACTTCTGTTTCTGAGAACCCCGGAAATGTGAAGGGTCCATTGGGTTTGTAAAGCACATCCCTTGTGAAAAAAAGTGTGCTTAATTGTACTGAATGTGAACTTGTGAAAAGAAAAGAAAAACTGTATTTGCAGGTAATATAACATTAATAAAATACAAGACCACTTAAGTGTACTTAAAAAGAGTACACATTCACGACTGCTTATTAAAACACTTCAGTGCACTTTTTAAAAAGTGCACTTTGTAATAATGTCAAATTAACGAAGTTTTACTTCAAAGTACATTTTAAATCATTATGCTTTAATAAACTTTTGTCATGCTTTAAAGACGTACACTTATTTTGATGTTGACTAACTTATTTTATTTTATCAACTGTATTTGATATTACATTTAAAGTTAATATTTTAAATGTATTAAACTGCAACTTGATCATTACAAATGTGTAATTACAAATATATGTAAATGCATAACATGGAGGTTTCAATAGAAATTACATTAAAGTATATTTTCGTTTACCATAAATGTTTGTCAGTACACTTTAACCATATTTCAAAAACAATAGAAGTAATTGAAATGACTTATTACATAAAAAGATGTACTTAAGTGGGTTAAAAAAGCTCGCTAAAGCTTAGCTAACTGCATTTAATATAAATTTAAACTATAATACATTTTTATTTAATTCCAATTATCATGCAATTAAGTGTCTGAAAACATTACATTCAATACACACTTAAGTATATTCTTTTAAAGTATATTATTTCTGTAATAATTACTAGTATCCTTAAATGTATTTCCTTTGCACAAGGGTTTTCTTTAAAGCTGCTTTGGAGCAATATGTATTGTGAAAAGCATAATACAAATAAACTGAATTGAGATCAATGCAACTAACTGTGGCATCACTTTTGGCAGCTAATATTTAATTCACATGCAAATTCTAAATAAAGTTTACACTGACCTCAGACCAGTCTGAGATCTCCCACTGCGGGCCGCAGCTTTTGCTCTTGCAGGCTTTCCGTGTCATGGGCTTCTGCAGCTCCGCAGCCAGACACAGCGCATCATACACAGAGCTGTCAAATCCCGGCGCCATCATCTTCCAGCAGCGCACCGTGCGGAACTGAAACCCCTCCCCACATGTCCGCGAACACTCGCTCCAGCGACTAGTTTCCCACCTGCCTCAGAATACAGAATACCCCAACTTAAGATCTATCATCAACAGCATCTGCGGCTTCCAAATAGCTTTAAATTTTAAATTTACTTACTTCACTGTAAAGCAAATTATATTACAACTCAAATAATGGCATGAAGTGTCAGTATCAAACCTGGGCAGGCACTCTTTCCCTGTGCAGAACTCATGTGTGGGCTCTGGCCTGGTCAAAGCATCACAGTAGCTCTCATCCACCTCTGACCCATCATACTTCACACATAAGGCATAAGAAGTGCTTATACCTATAGACACAGAGCATAAGGTCAGGTTCATTGTGTGTTTGCAAATGTGTATCAGTGCCTGTGTATATGCTCTGTGTGCTTGTAATTGCACCTGTGGTACATGTTGAGCTGCACGGTGCATATGCAGATACCTTCCATCTGTACATGTCGGACATGCTGATGTCATGATCCAGAGATTCCACCTCAAACTCATTACTGCCAGAGTAGGAGAAAAGAGAGAGAGAAAAGGCAGAAGAAAAAAAGTTCATGAGCGGTGCTGGTTCAAATGACTGATTCATTTTTTTCAACTTTTGACTTTTGTCATACAACTGAAATATTATATACTATATTTAGCTTATACAGTGTTAAAACATTAAAACAGTTAAAACAGTTTCATTAGTTAACATACAAATCAACTATTTTAACAAGGAAACAGACCTTTATATGCTATCATACAGTATAGACAAAATATGTAGATTTTTTGTTTTCACTTATACGTTAGTTATATTATAGCTGTATAATTTTGCTCACTGTTTCAAATTTTCTTTTTGTACAGTAAATACATTGTTTTTGTAAAGAAAATTAATTATGTAAAAATTCTGGTGTAGTTTGGAAAATTAATCAGAAATTAGTTCTTTTGAATTAATTATGACAAGACAAATTTAATTATGACGAGACAAAATATAAACCTAAGAGATTTCCACAAGAGTTTATATGCCATTTAACTGAATAAGGTAAGACTGGCATTAGTCAAATGAGTTCCAGTTCCAGCTCCTTTCCCAATCCTGTTCTTGTGATTCCTGCCTCAATTCAAAATGTCTTATCGAATAAAGCCAGAAAGGCCAAAAATATAACTTTTAAAAAAACAAAAGCCTATTGTTTTACTGTACATAGGCTAAAACGAGTGCACATAACTCATCAGACTTTGAATTCACCCACCTTGACACTTTCGTCGCTTTCACACTTTGTATGTTTGCTTAAGTCTGAACCAGAATTTGATTCATTGAACTACATTCCCATCAATACAGTTACTACAGCAGAAAATGTAAATCCCCGGAGTTCCTGAATATCCATAATTTAAGAAAAGACTCATTTGTTTTTCATAATTTCAAGTTAACTTGCCCTCTGAGAATAGAACGTTGAAGGCTGGGAAAGAAAAAGCTTTCTACCTTTTTTCTACCCTAACAAGCACATCTGTGGAAAGGATGCAGTGACGTTTTGAAAGATTGGTGCACATTTCCATTCATAACAACTCAAGCCAGACCATGGCAATAAATATGTCAGAGCATTCATTTAAAGGCTCAATCCACTCATATGCCCTCTGTCTGACCTCTCACTGTGGGGGGTCTGCACTGGCTCCACCTGGTGGAGCTGGAGAAGGTTGGACCGGTGGTTTGTGGAGTCATTAGTCCTGGGCTCAGACTGAGGCTCTCCATCTGAACCGTGCATGTCCAGGCTGCCCGGGTAAATCTCCAGTGTCAGGCTGTTGTCCAGTGAAGAGCTGGAGTTGAGCTTGATAATGGCACAACCTGAGAGTGCAGAACCATCTTTACAGGGCTGTCTGGAGCCTGAGGGCCATGACGCCCCATCATAGAAGAGACTCTTCAGAACTGGCATAGAGGTGTGATTGGAGTCACTGGAACTAGACGAATCACCATCAATCAAGTTGGAATCAGGGCCTGGACAACAGCAAAGCATGGTTAATTAGTCCATGATTAGATTTCCTTTATCTTATAAAAGTTCTGGACAATGTTTATTTTTATTTTATATGTGCAATTTGGATATTCAGTTACAACTCAAATGTATTGTATTATGTACAACAGAATGTATTATAGAAAAATGTACTATATTTAATAATAATATATACACTACCCTTTAAAAGTCTGGGGTCGGTTTTTTGAAAGAAATATTTACTTTTCTTTGGCAAGGATGGATTAAATTGATCAAAAATGACAGTAAAGACATTTACTTTATAAAATATTCTTTTCAAATGAATGCTGTTATTTTGAACTTTCTATTTATCAAAGAAAAAAACACTATAAAAAATGCTGGGTCAAATATAGACAAACTCAGCCGTTGGGTTAAAATTTTTTATTAAATGGTTAGGTTTGTCCATATTTGACCCAAATTGGGGTTGAAACAACCCAGCATTTTTTAGAGTGAATGTATCACGGTTTCCACAAAAACTGTTTTCAACATTGAAAATAATAACAAATTATAATGATTTCTGAAGGATCATGTGACACTGAAGACTGTAGTCCAGCTTCACAGAATACATTATTTATTTTATATACATTAAAATGGCGGTTTCTAATTTCTTTTAATTTAGACTAACTTAAGTTTAACTGAAACTGGACTGGGATTTCTATTTCCCAGCATGCTTTGCCCATGGCACTCGAAAGGGAAAGTAAATGCTAAAATTAAGTGTTATATAATGTTTTTTGCCAAAGATCAATGGTAAGGGAGATTTAGTAGTGATTAATGTTTTGTTATGCTAATTTAGAAGAGTTTTTGTTAATGTGGGTTTTTGGAGAGTTACCATCATGGTGACAAACAGCGCATGTGGCTTGGTATGAGAGCAGGTAAGTTACATGTTTTAAGTTGCAATCATTCAGTAAGTGCTATGCAATGCCATGTTTTTTAGGATTTACGGTGAGGTAAATAACTTGTTTAATTAGCAAGAACTCAAAATTAAAGAGTTAATTAACTAAATATTTTATGTTAATTGCTACCAAAATGTATGAGTTAGCTAACTCAGTACTTCAAGTTAGGAGCAAGTAACATGCATAAGTACTACAAACTCAAAACTTGATAGTTCTGCTTACTTAAAATTGGGAACATTATAACTCAAAAAATTTGATGTAACTGATTACCTCAAATTTTTTGAGTTAGCCCAACTCAGGTTTACAGTGTTTTAAAGGACAATAAACTCTTAAATGTTAGCTAACCGTTTAGCTCATATTAACTGATTTTATATCTGTATCTACATCTGTCAAAACAGTAATACAATTCACCAGAATTAGTTTTAGTATAATTATTATACAGCATTTATGGCAATATAATTATTTTTCAAAACATATTTTTTGTTACAGTGCATGCATGAACTAAAATATATAGGCACTTATATGATGTTTCACACTCTGTACAATTACTTTAAAACCAAATTTCATTGCCCTCCTGGCTTTCATATTGAATGTTGATTCAAATTATGTTTGCTAAATACTTATACTTGATAAATCACCTTGAGTATGAACTAAAACTGTTTATCACCATCACCCCACAACAAAAGCTGAAATTGAGAACAATGTTTGTTTTCGTTATTCTTGTTTCATACTGCCAAAATATTCCCGCATTTACATCAATCATGAACCATACAGTAGTTCACATGAACAGAACCCCCTTTTCCAAACAGACCCAAGGGCAATTCCCAAGCAAAACAGCTTTTACACAAATGTCTGCAACAAAACCTCTAATGTGAAAGCGACATGAAATGCCAATGAACTAACCCAAAATGTTTCCCCCTAAAAATTACTTACCAAAACTGCCTTGTGCCTCAAGATGGTGCATTTCATCATCAAGCTCGTTCTGGAGGACCTCACTGGCCGGTCTAAACAATACCAGACCAGGGAGCTCGCTGAAGTTTACAGAGGCCTGAAGTCCCCACAACAGCTCCTCATGGCCCACATGCACCTCATCATTATCTTGGGCTACCAAAGAAGTGCTCTGATTGTCTTTCTTTCCATATTCCTCACGAGCCTCGATTTCATTATGAGTGGAGGAGAGCTCCGTAGAGGACGTGTTAACCTTCTGCTCTGCCGGTGAAGGGTCTTTGGATGTCTTTGACATCAGGTTGCTTATTTGAGGTTGCTCAGGGGTGGAGGCCATGGGAGGTGCTGCCCTCAGCTCCGCAGCTCGAGGAACTGTGTACTCATATGTGATGTGAGCCATCTTTCCATTGAGGTTGTAATACTGCACATAAACAATAAACAGACTATCAACTTTAAAAAATAACATTTATTATTGCTTTATAGATTGTTTCAAAGCAGCTTCACATTAATAAACAGGAAATAACAGTGTTAATGTTGTACAATTCATCAATTTCAGCTGTAAAACAGCTCTACAGAGGATAATAGTCATTATTCAGCTCAATTTAGTTTGTTTCAGTTCAATTCAATAACTTGTCAATGTTGCAAAGCTTATCAATTATGAAATCAGCTCAATTCAGCAATAAGCAGCTCTACTGAAGACAACAGTGTCATTATTCAGCTCAAGTGTTGATTCAATTCTGTTCAATAACAGTGTTGATGTTGCAAAGTTACAGTCATTATCCAGCATTATTCAAATTTTGTTCTCATCCGATAGTGTCAGTGCAGTTAAATATTACTAAATATTTAATTGTCTTTAATACCACATACTACATACTGTCTGAGATATTATCAGATGATCACATATGAGATAAAATAAAAAAAACATGGTTGTGATTTTACATACCTATATACCTACCATGACATTCAGGGCCTGATGGGTGGGACCCTGAGCCATGATGTACTCAAAGCCATCAGAGAAGAGGTTAGCCGGCCTCCTATACTTAAAGACTGTCCCAGCAACATGGAAGTTCTGTGGATTGTCAATCACACTGTTCCCATTGAAGAAGAAGTGACCAGCTTCATCAGACAGAGCTGGAAGATGATAAAAGATACATTTAATCACTCTTTATTGTTTTCTTTGCCCACCAGAATTTTGACTGATACAACGGTGAAACTCTTACCCAAAATATTTTCAGTTTTCCGCCGCTCTATGATTTGGATATCAGTGGCACCAACTGGTATATTGGTTATGAACACATATCCTAAAGACACAAAGACAAATGAATACTGTACATTTTAAATCATTTATCATTAAAATAATAATAATTCTGTCATTATTTACTCACACCAATGTCATTCCAAACCCCTATGAGTTTCTCTGTTCTGTAGAACATAAAAGAAGATATTTTGAAGAATGTTTAAAACCAAACAGTTTGGGTTCCCACTGACTTCTATTATATGGACAAAAAATACAATGGGAACCAAAGCTGTTTGGTTACCAACATTCTTCAAAATATATTTTATTTGTGCTCTGCAGAAGAGAGAAATTCATACAAGTTTGGAAGAACATGAAGGTGAATAAATGATGACAGAATTTTCATTTTAGGTGAACTATCCCTTTAATTTATTAAATGCATAGATAAAAAGTAATAAAATTGACCGGAGATGGTCTAATCAACCCTCAATGCTAACGTAAGGTATACCTAACTGTGTGATCCCTTTCCGGTAAGATCCTGAGACACGATAACAAGAACCACCGTTTCCACCACAGACTCCACATTTATCTATGGTTTTACTGGAATACAATTTCCCATCACACCCTACCACCTGCAACCAAGACAACAGAATAGTTAGCTCTGAACATGATCTCACAAACACAAGGCAACAGTGATCACTTTATGACACCAAAGAGCTTAAACCTGATCTCTTTCTCTGATCTTTATCCCATTAGGTCACGCTTCAAAATCACTAATAACGTAATAACACTGTTAAATGTAATCTCTAGAAATACTAAAATGAATTTCCAATTTTCATTCTTTATATGATAATGTTGTGATGCCTAAACACGTGTAGTAAACTATTTATTTGACTTTTTTGTGTGTTTTTATGCGCAGTAGGATAATCTCTCTCTCTCTCTGGCCAAAAAAATTGCAACGTTTGACCATATCAGACTAGCAATTGTCATGATAACAACTTTTGTAACATCATTCATTTAAAAATGTGTTTCCAATTAGTCAAGACAACAGCATAAACTATTGCATTTACATGGTCAGATGACAATATTTTTGGATTTCCATGTGTTCACAGGTGCCATAAACCATATTCATCTGCACAGTCGCACAGAGCCAAAGCACAACCAAAACAATGTTCTTCCGCAAAAAAATGCATGCCATTTTGTTTTTTAACAGTTAGAGGGACAAAAGTTACATAGTGTATGTTTACATTAATTTTATGGTAGCACTTTATTTTACAGTCCAGTTATATACTAATAATAAAATATATAAATATTAATTTTAGCTCAACAGATTTAATGTGTCCGTGTCTGGCTTTTAGAATCATTTAATAAATTAGTGTAAATAAATAAATCAATAAGTGTGAACTTATTGATGATTCATGATTTCTACACAAAAGAGACCCAATGCTATCAACCAATAAACAATTTTAAAAATTAAAAACGCCTTTGCTAGAATGTCAAGCATCCTAAATATAGCATTAATGTGGCCTTCTCAATTATTTCAATTTAAAGCTTGAAATAATCTTTGCACCAAACATTATTTTGACACACCTGACACTGGCCCTCGATGCAAACACCCTGGTAGATGCCGTCCCTGCAGAACGTCCCGTCGTGGGCAGGCACCAGCAGCTGCCTTTCTCCTGTGGTTGTGGTGCACTGGAGGTCACATGGCTTATTGGAGATGTTGATGTAATCATCTGAACAGGAGGTGACATCAGCAAAACATCATTACGATCAAGGCTTTAGAGAATTCCTCTAGAGATAAAAGGTCTTTATGGCATTGAGAGGCCTCTTTTGTACATAGGGGACTATGGGCTGAGGAAATAATCCTAAAGGGGCATCTGTGAGCTATAATAGAGCTGGCCAGGGGCCAAGACAAGAAATTCAGAAAAGTCTAGAACACCGAAAGGCTGAAAGACAAAGAAGGAGAGCAAATTAACTCAGAACACTTTAAAAAACACAGAGAGAAAGAGAGAGAGAGAGAGAGAGAGAGAGAGAGAGAGTTGGAAAAAGCAAACACTGAGGGACGTTTTTTACCCGGATAAAGTGGAACCCACTCATAGTGCTTCCTGCCGAAGGCTTTGGCATTGAATTGAGAGCACTGGTGCTGTTTGAAGCTGATTCTGCTGTTTGGGCATGGCTAGGCAAACATCCAGACAACAATAAAGACACAGTTCGTGAGCCAGGCAGCAGGTCAAACAGCCTGCAGATATTAAAGCTTCAAGCCAACATGTGTAAAAATGCACAGTTATGCCAGTTGGCTTGGATGGAGTATTCCACCCAGTAACACAGTCACATTATTACAGGTCATGCTTTAATTATACACAATAATCTTTATGAAGATCTCATAAACTTTATATCATACCTGGTTTTTACACAGCTGATACTGTTTGGACAGTCCAGTGCAGAAGGAACTGTTGATGTTGTGGGTCGACGTCAGTCTGAAAACAGTTCATCTGCATATAAGTCGATCTTGATGAGACATAACATTTTTACTCATTCATGAAAGGATCTACAGAAACTGTGTAATAGCGGACAACCAATAAATGGCCGAAATTAAAATTTACAATTTTATGTATATTGTACAATTTACGACAGTACTTACACAATATGTAAGATGTTTGTTGACTTGTGTACTTACATTACCCCAAATGTTTCCAAGAATGTTTAAATCCAGAGAAATAAGCAAGGACCGTGTCTGTGTATCGCCTATCAATGACATCATACCTGCGTTACCCTCGGTTTCCGGTTTTATTTTGTAGAAACCATGGAAACACCAAAAACACTTTAATTTATTATGTGTTTTATTAGACAGTTGAGCAACTGTTCGGATGGATATATTCATCGACAGCAAACTAATCATGTTATATAGCTCAACACAGTAAGTCTTATTGTTTAAATTTTGTTTTCTTGATTTACAGCGAGTACCATGTTTTGCCATGCCTAATATCGATCTAGCTTACTGCGGTGTGCAGTCTCATAGCAGCTGCCGGGGGAACGTGCCAGCACTATGACAACTTTCAACACACAAATGTATCTAATATGATAAAACAGCGCTGCTTTACCCCACATACACTTGACCGGCAGAAGCGGAAGCGGCAACTGCGGCATAATGAAAGTTCTGCTGCTCGCAAGGCGTGTCACGCTCGTCTCTCATTAGCAATCGCTCCAGCGGCCTCGCCTCTGCTCACACAGCACTCTGCCCTGCTCTGCTTCATACTACAGTAACGTTAATAATCTCATCCATGAACATGATTTCTACCTGAGTCCCGTCCCAATTCTTTTCCACTGGCTGTAGACGTGAAGAAGACAACACCTCCCATGAGTCTGCAAATTCAAGGCGTCATCAAGCTACGTCTTTATTTTGAATAAGCGACCTCTAGCGGCAAAAATGTACATATTGTGCCTTTAACAGTGTTTTTAGTGTTTTTAAAAAATATATGTAAAAATAGGGGAAATGAGCTGCACAATTAAATATAGAATATAAGCCATTACCAATAAATCTTGAATATGGACCAATAACCTTTATGTGGTACCGATATTCCTAGAAAATTGTCATGCGTTTTTCAGTTTTCAATTGTTTTTGGCTGTCATTTTTTTCATATTGAAAAAAACTGCCTACACCAGTACTGGACCAAACCAGTCAAGGCTGGTTTATCCTGGTAAGCACTGGTCTGGTGCTTATTCAGTTTGAAACCAGTGTTATTTTAGCATTATTTATATACTATTATAGTTTTTATTAATATTTTGAATGAGCTTTTATTTACAGTTTTCATTTTAATTTTTGCTTTTGTAATTTTTTTTTAAATATTACTACTATACTCTTTAGGTTAGTTTTTATTTCAGTTTTAGTTTCAGTTCTGTTTTAGCATTTATTTATTTCCAGTTAGCAATTTAAGTGCTTCATATCAAACTTATTTCAGTTAGTTGCCAAGGCATTTCTAACTTTCGTTTAGTTAGAAGTTTCTCATTTAATATTTATTAACTTTTGTTCATTGAAGTGAAGCTAAAATAAAACAAAATTTAAATGTTTTAATGGTTTTAGTTTTAGTTAACGATAATAGCCCAACTGGGAACATCAGCATCCCATACTGGTAACCAGCATCCATAACACAGCATACGCCACTAGGATCTCTCTAAACGTCTCCATGATTCTCCTCATCTTTCTAGCTCTCTCCGTCCGTTCCCTCCCCCCACATACACACCTTTCGCTGCCTCCACCATACTGGGAAGTGCTAATGGGAGCCAGCTGGACTGGCTCAGCCAGGGCCCTTATCTCCAGTGGAATCTCCCCAAAATGTTTGACCATTTGCTCTAAAAGCCATTTTATAAATATGTTTGTCATTCTGAGCAGAATTCCCTGTGTCATGTGGACCAGTGGATTGATTTTAATTCCACATGACATTCCTCTGGGTGCTCTGGAGGATATTAGTCAAAGGGGAATTCTCTCCCACTTCCCCCCTTTCTCATGTGAGGGTTCACTTGGGTTAGTCTGTGTTCTGGTATAGGCTGAAGAAGGGAAACGCTGATTTATACAAGGTTTATCTTCAATAGATGGGACAACTGTTCATTATTTTCTCTCTTTCTCTGAAGAAAATAATAAACTAAAATAAATAAGAAATGTAAATAAATTGATTAAAAATGTAAAATAAATTAAATTGAGCAAAACTGACCATTCTTTTTTTTTTTTTAGAATATTGCAGTATTTATTATACATGATTTTTCCGTGCACATCGTTATTTTTTTTTAAATTCACGTGCCCTTGTAAACTTTAATCAAAATAACTTCCTCTCCCTTTTTTTGAGGAATCTCTTCTCTGATTACATGTTTACTGGCACAAAGCCAGAACAACCTGTCACTCACATGAGATCACAGCAATAACAAACCACAACCATCCATTCAACATTTTTTCTTGTTTGAGAAGGCGTTTAGGAAGAAAAGACTATCACAACTTCCTTTTCATGCTGACTTTAAATGTAAACCAGTTATTATGAAATCTAAGTAAAAACATTAAAGAGAGACTGAGCATTCAGGGCCAAATAATCCAACATTAAATTAATTTTGTTACCTACAAGTTGATCGTGGGTGACATTACCCGGTGTGAAAAGTGGGTTCAGACCAGGGTCAAATTGACAGCTCTCAACCCATAGTGGAGAACCTTGGACCTGTCACTTCTGATTAGTAAAGACTCAGAGGGTCTTTTTTCCTCGGGTGAACTGGATCTGAATGAGCATGTGTGTACTAGTTAAGAGTGCTTTGCTTTACCTCTGCTGCAGACAGTGACGCTCTTGAGAGCGCACTCCTCCTCCACAGGTACGGGAACAGGTGGACCAGCTGCTCCATTCACCCCACCACTGAGCTACCTCGTCTGGCTGCCTCTGGAAATCCTCCCTCCCCTCACTGCTGTCCTGGCAAAGACAGAGACACAGTGCTTCACTGCTGCACACTTGCATGATAACATGGAAAATCTGTAAACAATGGCAATTATTGTCAGACACAACCACGTCTCTGTGTAACTTGTGGATAAAAGCTGTCATGACTATCAAAGCACTAATATTAGTCAAATGTTGTTGTTGTACAGGTCTTGTTTCCAATGTTGGACTCAAGCATTTACAGTGAGAGAATGATTACAGTAGTGAGAATAGAGAGCAGAAAAAAATAGGACAGTAAGGAAAACACACAATGAAATTCAAAACACACAGCCTGTGTATGAATTCAGACAAACAAGACGAGCCTAGACATTAAAGATGAGATAGACTTTGCTACTTGAATAAGAAAGAGAGAGAAAGAGAGAGAGGGAGATGAGTGGAGGGCAGTTTTAGGGAAGAGATGGAGACGAAGGTGGATGGAGCCCCCCTAACGGCCCAGATGAAAGGGCAAGCGACTGTAGGCAAATTAAGCAGACTCCTGTTGTCTAGACAGCAGGTTAATCACTCCTCTTCAAGCCGTGCATCAGTGAACTTTAACACAGCACAGGCACGGCTCCTTGGAAAGTCTTGTGAAGCTCTCAAAGAGAAGAGCTGCCCAGCATGGTTGATCTCAAACCAGCTTTAATGGTCAACGTTTGGATTTTGGTATAAGGAGGAGGATTTACACAAAGACCATTTTCTTCCTAGAGCTCTATGCACCCGTTGACCCATCCTGAACAGTGCGCTGTTTAATCCACAACTGACATTTGGAAAGTTATGGTATATTTAAGCATGAAATCGACTTGTTTGAAAGTGACATTTTGACATAGATGTGTACTTACTGTCTTTTTCTAACATTAGTCTCTTTAGAAACATGATTACAGTAGAATATGACCCTTAAAGCAAGAACACTGACTATTACTGCAGGCTTGTAGAAATGCGTAATCATGGGATGTTTTGTAGTAAGGGGGTTTGGCAGCCCCCTCTACAAACCCAAACAGCTTGGCTAGAGCCACTCCAGTGTCCCCCGCCCCAAACGCAGGGGATCTTAAGGGGATCTAGTCCAAACAAGAGTCTGCATGCCCATATGTTTTTTATCTGAATGCCCTCTAGATGTTTAGATTCTAAATAGACAATAGACTTTTCCCCACTTTCTAATGCAGTCCTAAAATGGAGACCCCCTAGGGAGACCATATGGGCCTGATGAGTTTCGAAATGTCACTTTATTTGAGTTTAGTCTACTGATGATAGAACATGGCGCCGGTCAGGTCGAACTGGTTATTAACACACCGAACTGAGCATCAAAACATCTTTTGTAGCAATAGTATTACTTTCAAACAGCATGTTGGCTATGACTATAACGCCCATAAATGTTAGACCAAACAGCTGAGCGAATGACAATGCTCTATTTATGGACAACCATAGCAGGATAAAAAGCTTTACTTTATGTGTCTGATTTGTGAACGAATTGTTCTTTTGATTCTGATCTTTTTAGTGAATCAGTAGAAAAACCTGTAACAAAACCTGTTTAAACCATTCCATCAACAATCAGACTGAATCAGCTGTTGGTTTTAAGAAATAACATCCAAATCCTTTTTCAGCCAAGCAATGTAAATGAATTTTAACCAGTTTAGTATGCAAATTATATGTACGATCTAAATGACTTCTGCTGCAATGTGCTGAATCATGTCTGTAACAAAATGAACTGGACAGACGAAAATAAAACAGCAATAGCCTATGAAAACTTGCAACATGTAAACAGGATAATGGAACTGTGCGATGACATATTTATATGTCGACGGAATCAGTCTTTTAATAAGCGCTTTGAAACTAAGGCTCTGTCCAAATTGCCCCCTATACCCTTAAAGGTGCAGTGTGTAAATTTTATCTAGCGGTGAGGTTGCAAATTGCAATACAAAGAAGCTACGGTGGCCAACACAGGACAAAGATGTCGTCAAAAATGCACTCTGTAGAGCAGTTTGTCCGGTTAGGGCTACTGTAGAAACATGTCAGCGCAAAATGGCGACTTAACATGTAAGAGGACCCGCGGTGTATGTAGATAGAAATGGCTCATTCTAAGGTAATAAAAACATAACGGTTCATTATGTAAGGTCTTTATACACCACTGAAAACATAGTTATGTACATTATATTGCATTTCTGTCAATAGACCCTCCTAAAATTTACACATTGCACCATTAAATAGGGCACAATTTTTGAGGCCATTTGTGGTGGTCCAAAACCATAGAACGTTATCGCTAGCACTCATTCAATCCCATAATGCACCGCAAAAACGAACGTACAACAGATGACGCTCAAAGGCTACAGAAAACCCATAATGCACTGTGAAAATCTCGCGCCGAATGAATTTACACGTCTGACCTGAAGATGGCGCCCGCAGCTGAATCATCCATCCATCCTTTTCCAAACCGCTGGTCCAACGTATTATCATTACAGGTATAAATTCCTTTTTAATTTATCAGTAAATTGTTTAATTAAGGTTTATACATGCTAGTTTCCATGACAGAGTTCAAGATAAATCTTTTCATTACTACTGGAGCTGCCAGTTTGTTCGAAAGAACCGATTCACGGAAATGAGTCGCGGACTTCCCATCACTAGAGTCACCTCGAATCAACTCAATCTTGACTCAAACATGCAACAGAAAGAAAAGTTGTCACCGGCACGGAGTCCAAAAAGTCATTTTCAATATTAAAAAATGTGTGCTCGCGAATGAGCAAAACGTGCGTGCGGTTTAATAAATCGCGATGAAAAAAGTAATAATAATGTGCAGTTTTAATTTGGGAAATTCCAGACATAAAAACTCTAGCTGAGCTTTGATCTCAGAATCCGAATGAGCACGCAACGCGTTATAAAAGAGCAATGCCGTGCTCATGAACGTGGTCAAAACCGTGTTTTGGTGTGAAAGTTTGACGTTACGCCCGCCACAGAGGCTCTTCTCGCTTCCCGCATTGTAACCGGCATTTCTAACTGAGCGCTTATTCAAACCAGCGTTAGTAGATCAAGCATACGACTTCAAGCCCACAGAGTGTTTCACAGCGATACATACAAAAACGAACGCGATTTACCTTAACATTTGCACCTGCTGCTGTATTAATAATCCATAAGTGTAAGACAAAGTAGTGTAGTAGAATATGTCCGAATCTTGCGGTCCAGAGACAGTACATGGTTCATTTGAGAACAAGGAGACCTCGCCCCCCTGATCTTAACCAAAGACTAAAGAGAGAGAGGGGCTTGCACTTTGAGGTCTAACGGTGAACGAAAGCCTTGATGCATTAATGGCTTTACAACCTGCTGGAAGAAAAGAAAGGGGGCTGGTCAGACCCACTGTGATTGACCTTGTAGATTTCAAAAGTACAGCATCCATCTCTATGAGGACCCAGAAACAGAAGTTTGCCTACATTAGTCATGTAAAAGGTCTGAGTGAACTACTACTAATAACAGGACAAAGTTGCACAAAGGCTACTAGCTCACTCAGAATCACCTGGCATGTTTTAACATGATTATAGCCTTATACCTGATCACAGCCTGTCAGTTTTATGTTATTGCCACTAATTTGAGCCAAAAACATGCGTAAAGTAAAGTTTTAAGGGGTTAAATTTGAAAATCTTAAGGGGTTATTGGACCATTTGCATGTAGCAAACTGCATTTATTATGCTCAATGGCTGTAACATGATGATTACTTTCACCTTGAAATGAACGTTGTCAGTCACAATAGTATTTTCAGGTCTAACCATCAATATCTCAAGGTAGATAAATCTGTGCCATCTTTTGAATATATGATGAACATTAACATGCAAATTGCATATTGTCTAATGTTTAACATCATATCTACTGCACTGAACACACAATACCATTCAAAAGTTTGGGGTCAGCACGATTTATTATTTTTTTTCATAAATTAATATTTGTATCCATTAAGGATGCATTTAATTGATCAAAAGTGACGGTAAAGACATTTATGGTGTTATAAAATATTTCTACATCAAATAAATGCTGTTCTTTTGAACTTTCTGTTCATCAAAGAATCCTGAAAAATGTATCACGGTTCCATCAAAAATATTAAACACAACTGTTTTAAACTCTGATAAAAATAAAAATGTTTCTTAAGCAGCAAATCAGCATATTAGAATGATTTCTGAAGTGACACTGAAGACTGGAGTAATAGGTGCTATAAATTCAGCTTTGCCGTCAAAGGAATAAATTACATTTTAATATATATTAAAATTGAAAGCAGTTATTTTAAATTGTAATAATATTTCACAATATTACTGTTTATACTGAATCAAATAAATGCTGCCTTGGTGAGCATAAGACTTTTGAACGGTAGTGTACATGCCCTAAAAGTGCATAAAAATCTTAGTTTAATAACCTTAATTAATTAGTCTTTCAGATAAATTATATTTAATCAACATACAAGGCATGGCATTACATATCAATTTATGGTGTTCTTATTTTGTAAAGATAACAAAAATTTTGTAACAGTCTTTTTTTACAGTCAGAACACCAGAACATTCTGTTGAAAAGCTGATTGCAACCAACAATCATGAAGATTACGAAAGGGGAAAATAATGAGTATATAATGATTGCAACTTGGATGTGGTACAGTCACATAAATGTATATTGCTTTACATAATGAAACTATGTTCTCATGCTACAATAAATTTAGGTTTTTGACAACAAAGGCAAGTTCAGACACCCCACCAAAGAGCCTTGTGTCCTTCCACTGATTTCCCTGACTGTGCATTCCACTTAAAAAATGACAGCTGGATAATTAAACCCATTATACTCTGTTGCTATTAATTCCAATATATTATATTTGTTAAAACATCAAAGCAATCCAGTCTATAGCAAAATAAGTTGCGGTCAGTTAAGATTAAACAAGCATTTGTGTGTGTGTGTGTGTGGGTAAACCAATAATGTCCCCACAAAGATAGCAATATCCGAAATCCTTTTCCTTGTGGGGACATTTTTGGTCCCCATGAGGAAAACAGCTTATAAATCATACTAAGTGATGTTTGTTTTTAGTTTTTTTCTAAGAATGCAGAAAGTTTGAAAATCATTATGTCTTTGGAGTGTCCCCATAAAACATGAAAACCCAACATCTGTGTGTGTGTTTAGACTCCATCAATTAAGACTCCACCATGACATACTATAGAGAGTAAAAAAAACTCTACACTGGACCATTGCCAGGCGGTTGCAGATACTTGATATATGAAACAATAGACACCTGTGATGAAAAACATGGCTTTTGATTAAAGACCTATAGCAGCATACTTGTAAGTGTAAGTCAATGTCAAGAACAGCTTCAGTGGCGGATCACACTGCTAAAGGGCATTGTGCCTACACAATAGACTTTTGTTCAGAGCTGCCAAACTAAAAGAACCTTTCTCTTACAGACACTGACATATGGACATTCCCACTAAAATAATATGAAACGTAATGATCAAGCATTACTAAACACAAAGAGCTATCTGTCAGGCATTTTAGAGTATCCATGACGCTATCATTGTGCTGATTTAATGTTAGACAGTTATGACAGTATTGGATTAGTATTTATACATCCATTTCATCATGATGCAATCATGTATAAGGAGTTGTGATGCATACATGCTTCAGCATTTACAATTAAACTACAGTGACAGCAAAAATGTATTTGGACACTTTTGTTACATTAGATACAAAATTTCAAAGTGGCATCTGCAAAAAAAAAATCACATACTAGAACAACTCAGAGCAGGTCTTATTCGTTTTAGACATTTTTGCAGTGAC
This sequence comes from Anabarilius grahami, assembly GCA_003731715.1. Classification (NCBI taxonomy): domain Eukaryota; kingdom Metazoa; phylum Chordata; class Actinopteri; order Cypriniformes; family Xenocyprididae; genus Anabarilius; species Anabarilius grahami. Next base: position 9,328,395 of record RJVU01044706.1, on the reverse strand, counting down.
TTCTAACTGCTCCCAATGTGATGTTAAGTAGTTCCCTTTCAGTCGGTCACGTTCGATACGTCTCCGTTCCCTCCTTCAGGGAACGAGGGTTACATACGTAACCGAGACGTTTCAAGTAACTTTAAGTAGTTTAAGTAGTTTCAAGTAACTGCATGTTTCATCAATTTTGACAACCAGAAAGTGTAAATACTTTTTTGTATTCATTCGGAACTATATATCTTTTGGTTTCTTGTCTGAAACCTAACAAACATTGTCTTCTTAATATTATTTTTGAATGTTTTGCTTGAAAAGTGTACTTGCGTTGTCTTTCTTTGTATCCTTAGCTGCTCAGGTAGTCATGAATAACAAATTATATGCACTTTTTGGTAAGAAATGGTACTTCTGCTAAGTACATAAAAAAAATCTAAGGGGAAAAAAAACATTAGTAACAGTGCTCTAGTGGGGAATTAAGGTAATCCACTTTTGACTTCTGCAATTAACTGTTGTGTCACCTTAAAGGGATAGTTCACCCAAAAATAAAAATTCTGTCATCATTTACTCACACTTTTCATTTACTACCATAGGAAAAATAAGTACTATGTTAGTCAATGGGGGGCGAGATCTGTTTGGTTACTGACATTCTTCCAAATATATTCTTTTGTGTTCAGCAGAAGAAAGAAATTCATACAGGTTTGGAATAACTTGAGGGTGAGTAAATGATAAAATAATTTTTATTTTTGGGTGAACTATCCCTTTAAATCTTACAAACAAATGACATACATTTTTATACATACATAAATTTGGCACACACACACAAAAAAAGTAATGAGAAATTTAGCACAGTCTATATCCCACCAATATAAATGTGTGCATTGTGCAATTGTGGATGTGAGAATGCATGAGAGAGGAAGAGACAGAGTAATATGAAGGGGACATTTATAATGACAAATTAATTGCATATCATGTTTTATAGTCATATATGTAGCAAGGGTGTCTGAAAAACATTAAATTATGAGTGTAACATAAGCATATTCCTGAATGTTTTTTCTTAATCTTTAACGCTTAGTTGACTGTCCTAGAAAAGACAAACCATTTCTCACTTAAAAACATTGGATAAAGATACATCCTTTGTATAATAATACATAATAAATATATCAAATGAATGTTTGATACACATTTTGAAAAAAAAATTACATTTTGAAATATGAACACATTACCCAGTGTTAAAATAACCAAGTTGTCTTATATAATAATATTCTCACAGGTAATTTGCGCATTAACATTTTCCCATTTGTTTTGATAACTTGCAATTTATCTAAATGGCAGTAGATGGCGTAAACGCTCTACTTCAGATGCAGCATTTGGAGTTTCTTTCAGTGAATCGTTGTGACTTGCAAAAAAATAGGTAGACGTATTTTGACTCATAAACAACTGATTAATTTATCTAAAACCTCTAGCGAATTATCTCATAATTAATACATAATTATTTCCACAGTGAAATGCTTTTGAATACTTTGACCATGAACTAAGGGCATTTTATGTTAATTATATCTGTGCCGTTTTTTGTTGTTGTTGTTTTGTTTTTGGTACTGCATTTATTTATTGTAGAGCAGTTTAATGTTCGGGTCATTGATCCAATGGCAGAACTCCTCCCTGTCTTCAAACACTGCTTGAGGTTCCTGCCCACTGACTTCTGTTCATACTGCAAACCTTTCAAATATCCATTCATCACCGGCTATCCAACACACTAAAGGTCTTCTTTCCGTCTGTAAAAACCATAAGCAACTGCTTTCACCAAAACTAGGACCCTTTTGACGTCACCAGGGGCACTTTTCACATCTTCATTAATTAATGGACTATTGATTGACAAATGGACATACATAGATTACATGAAGATTAATTGCATTTTTTCTTGGACGAACAGAAATTACGTATCCTTTACATCTTACTAAAATTTCTTTAGCAGCTCTTCTTGTCTGAATAATTTTTATAATGGGATTATTGTTTTTCATTTTTTGCTGTGGCGCCTTTTGTTTTACACGTGCAAATGTGACGGAGCAACAAACTGCTGACAATATAGAAAACCGTGCAACTCTAGAGGATGAAATGGACAATCAAGAAAACATCTTAACGCAGGTAATTGTTCTTGGTTATCTACATTTTTAAAAATGAAATTACATGAACATGTGATAGTGAGTGTATTTTAGATTAATAATAATGTTAACAATAATTGTATTTAATTACTATTGAAATTTCTATGCAATCATTTATAAGTAAATGTCAAGTCATATATGTACATAATATAATAAGAAGAATAATCTATAAAGCATTATTTTAAAATACTTGAAAACTTTAATTAGGGTAATCATTTTTTTTTATTATTTGTTTTATAAATAATAATTATCCCATTATTTAATAGCTCATTGGGGACTATGATAAAGTGAAGACTCTATCAGAGGGCTCAGACTGTCAGTGTAAATGTGTGGTAAGGCCTCTGAGCAGGAGCGCATGCAAGCGCATTGAAGAAGGCCATGCCAAGGCTGAGGACTTCTACACAGTGGAGACAGTCACTGCAGGACCCAGTTGCCAGAAGTGTGCCTGCATCGCCCCTCCGTCCGCCCTGAACCCCTGTGAGGGAGACTTCAGGTTTAAGAAGCTGCAAGAGGCTGGGCGGGATGATATCAAGGTAAAGGGAATCATCACAACAAAAACCAACTGCTCTGGTTTTAATAGATGATCCCTAATAATACTGGGATAATATTATTTTTATCCTATTTATTTTGATGACTTGTTTTAGACTTATAAAGTAGTCAGTATTATAAACTTCTAATAACCCTCTAAATTCTTATTTTTTTATTTTATGATCTTAATTGATGTTTCAGCTTTCAACCATAATGGACCTGCTAGAGGGAGCATTTTATGGGATGGACTTGTTAAAGCTTCACTCTGTCACAACAAAACTTCTGGAACGGGTTGATAAGATAGAGAAAGTGAGTGAAATACAAATATTTGTTCTTAATAATAAATCCAAACATTAAAACAGTGGCTCTGGTAAAAGCATATCTCAGTGTTGGGGAAAGTTACTTTTAAAAGTAATGCATTACAATGTTGAGTTACTCCTTAAAAAGTAACTAATTGCATTACTTAGTTTCTTTTTATGGAAAGTAATGCATTACGTTACTTTTGCGTTACTTTTTCTCATCGGGGCTGGGCTTGCTTGGTTGGTTGTTTTTTAATAACAACAAAAAAGTTATATTTTGGCAAATGTAAAGGCCACCAAATTTCACACCAAAAGTGAAATGAATAAGCAATAAGAAATGCAAATTTACTCCTGTACAGTAGAGGGCGCAGCTCAAACAAACCTTTCAGCTGTGCTGCCATTCTGAATTGAAGAATAATAGGATGCAGGAGAAGAAAGTTCAACACTCTTCAGCAATAAAGTGAGATTAAATACATAAAGTATATTTGTTTAATTTAATATATTTAATTATTGCAGGTTTGTGCAATATTCTGAGATTGCATTTCACTGTTTTTATTCATTTTGAGAAATACTGTTTTTGTGCAAGTGTAAATGCCTGCTCACATGTAGTCTAGAACTACAATAACCATCATGATTACACGGCGCACACAACGCCTCGGCACTTACGATTTCTCTCAGCATGGGGACAGGAGAGCTGTCAGTCAATACATGGGAAAACAAAGTAACTTAGATATTTTGTCGTTACTTTACTAGTTACTTGAAAAAAGTAATCTGATTACATAACTTAAGTTACTTGTAATGCATTGATAAATCAATAAATGAATTACCTGCTGTGTGGGCCATAACTAAAGCCTCCTTTACCACATTAGCACCATCACAGGAAGACCAATCCAGTCATGGTACATTAAGAACAAGAACATGGGTGTCACATTATTTATTTTTAATTATACTGTTCCCCAAAACAACAATGTTGCTTCTGTGCACTATTCAGTATTACAACGGCAACAGAAATCACTGTGTGCTTTCAAATGTTGCCACTGGACAAAGGGGAATTGAGTTCAGGTGGTTTAGGCGGAACTGCCACCCATGGACATCTATTGTGTTTACATTCTCCCTACAGTCGTTTTCCGGAAACCTGACAAAGGAGAAAGTGAGCGTGAAAGGTGAAAAAGCACAGGGGAAGGGGCCTCGCACTAACCAACGGCAAGAGAAGAAGAAACGTCTCAGCGTGCTGGAGCCCTCACTGCAGAAGAATGTGGCAGCTGCATTTGCTCACACTGAGGTACAGTACAGATACAGCACACACTAGCACAATCCATTACAAATGCCTTAATATTTGTCTCACTTCACATAGATGACTAATAAAAAACATAAAATGAATACGCACTGCAAATGTCATACATAAAATTTATGCAAAGGGAAAAGCCACCAGCACTAAACCCTGCCCAGTGGAAAGAGTGGTCGAATTTACTGTTCCATTGAGCTTGAAGACATGTCAGTAGAGAAATAGTCGATTACAGCCATACAACTTTCCCACAGCATGCTCAAGTCATTAATACGCCACAAATTCCCCCCATCTCATCCAGAAGATTTATGCAACCACAAAATAGGCCGTTTGGAAAGAGACAATTAATGCTGCTTATTTGATGCAGTAATTTGAAACAGTGATCAGGTTAATCACTTACATTTGTGAAGACAATAATTTCACTGTTTATTCCTGACCAGAGGAAATATGAGGAGAAGTTTGTTGGGAATCAGAGCTCCAGCAAGCCTGTGCTGAAGAAAAGCAACTCTGGGGGTCAGGAGGAGCCGCATAAACCTGTGAAGACCAAAGCAGATCCCAATGGCATGACCATCAAAAGCATGACCTTCTACAAAACTGGCACAATAGAGGATAGTGAGGGGGAAGAACACAGTGAGTGTCCAACAGCTCATTTTACTCATCAGAATTTTTTATTTATGATTATATACATTTTAAAATGTATGTTGTTACACTGGGACCTCAAGTTGCTGCTCTTATGTACTGTATGTATATGGTATATGAGGTATATGATATGAGCTATTTAAAAAGGTATATGAAAATCAGAAAAACAACGGTACAAAACGTCTCGGGTTACAGATGTAACCCCTGTTCCCTGAGTAAGGGAACGAGACGCTACGTCGAATGCAGAGGGTTCCCATCACGTCATTCGACGTAGCGTCGATAGTTCCCACGAAAGGGAACGTCTCGGGTTACAGATGTAACCCCTGTTCCCTGAGTAAGGGAACGAGACGCTACGTCGAATGACGTGATGGGAACCCTCTGCATTCGACGTAGCGTCGATAGTTCCCACGAAAGGGAACTGTGTACTTGAAGGGTTAGTTCACCCAAAAATGAAAATAATGTCATTTATTACTCACCCTCATGCCGTTTCACACCTGTAAGACCTTCGTTCATCTTCGGAACACAAATTAAGATATTTTTGTTGAAATCCGATGGCTCAGTGAGGCCTGCATAGGGAGCAATGACATTTCCTCTCAAGATCTATAAAGGTACTAAAAACATATTTAAATCAGTTCATGTGAGTACAGTGGTTCAATATTATTATTATAAAGCGACAAGAATATTTTTGGTGTGCCAAAAAAACAAAATAACGTCTTATATAGTGATGGCAGATTTCAAAACACTGCTTCAGGAAGCATCGGATCATAATGAATCAGCGTATTAAATCATGATTCGGATCGCGTGTCAAACTGCTGAAATCACGTGACTTTGGCGCTCCAAACTGTGATTCGACACGCTAAATTATAATGCTCCGAAGCTTCCTGAAGCAGTGTTTTGAAATCGGCCATCACTATATAAGTTGTTATTTTGTCTTTTTGGCGCACAAAAAATATTCTCGTCGCTTTATAATATTAATATTGAACCACTGTACTCACATGAACTGATTTAAATATGTTTTTAGTACATTAATGGATCTTGAGAGAGGAAATGAGGCAATGAACTACTGCAAATGACTTTATCAAATTAAAACTATATATAATAACTATTAATTTATAGCCAACTGTAAGTATAAAATCAATAATTTAAAATTCATTATGCATACAGTTTAAATAAACTACCATTTAAAAGTTTGGGGCTCTTTTATGCTCACCAGGGCTGCATTTATTTGACCAAAAAAAAAGTAAAACAGTAATATTGTTAATATTGTGTCACATGATCCTTCAGAAATCATTCTAATATGCTGATTTGGTGCTCAAGAAACATTTTTTATCAATTATTATCATCAATGTCGAAAACAGATTTTTTCTGAACATTTTTTCAGGATTCTTATATGAATAGGAAGTTTTTTTTTATTTGAAATATAAATCTTTTGTAACATTATCAATGTTTTTACTGTAATTTTTGATCAATTGCTGAATAAAGTATTAATAAAAAAAAAAATCATCTTACTAAATGGCAGTGTAAATGTGTAAGAAATTTGATGATGGAGGGAGACTTTTGCTCCATGAGGTTGGGTAGACATTCAGGATGCTGTAAGACCCATTCTTTTCAGACTACAGGTGAAATGTTACAAACAAGTTAAACTAAGGATTTTACAGTATGTTTCTTCTCTCAATAGTTGCCACAGCAGTCCATGAGGTAAGTGGTGAAGGCTCGGTGGATTTAATTATTGAGGACCAGCTCCATAAGCAAGAGCCACCTGCACCTGTTACAAGACCTGGAACTGCTGCAGCAGTGACCCAGACCCCCTTAATGAACCTCAACCAACAGAATGGAGACCCTACTGCTGCAAACATAACAAATGTGACAAAGCAAACTAAAGGAGAGACTGTAAAAGCCAAGAAGTCAGGCACAATAACAACAGCAAGGGCCATCCTGCCAACCTCAATGACATTAACTACCACAACGACAACAAGCACTAAGACAGCGACCATTGCAACTCCTCTTGCAGTGCCAAAACAGCTGGCCAGTGTTACAGCACCCACAAAAAAGTACAAACTTAGCTGGGATGAAGCTACAACTCAAAGAAGCACACAACCCCCAAAGAAGACCAAAGAACAAGGTAAGCTTGATTACAGATCCCGCTTTGAAGAAGATTAACTTAAAAAGTTTAGAGAGGCCATATGACCTGTGATATATAGATTCTCCCATCTGGTTTTATTGTTTACAGGGATCTGCAAGGACACATTGGCAAGCATTGCTGATCCTGTTACACACAACACATACGGCAAGAATGAAGGTGCTTGGATGAAAGACCCAAAAGGCAACGGAAAAGTTATTTATGTGACCGACTATTATTTTGGCGACCAGCTTCTGGAATTCCGTGATATGGACACTTTTAAACAAGGTACATCTAACGTTAAAATAGTCATTTGAAGCATACTGTACTGTATATTTTCAACTTGGGGTCTGCTAGGGGGTCTGCAGAATATTTCTGACAAAGTGTAAATTTAAAAAAAAAGAAAAAAAGATTTAAATCAAATTTTATATTGTTACAGTTGGAAACCATAACTGTAAAAAATAATAACAAATCTGTTTATACATTACTGTTCAAAAGCTTTAGGTTAGTAAAAAAAATTTAAGAAATGAATACTTTTATTCAGCTAGGATGCATTTATTTGATCAAAGTGACATTAAAGACATTTATAATGTTACAAAAATCTGTTTTTAAATAAATGCTGTTCTTTTGAACTTTCTATTCATCAAAGAATCCTGAAGAAAAGTATCATGATTTCCACAAAAAATATTAAGCAGTTTTCAACATTAATAAGAATTAGAAATGTTTCTTGAGGACCAAATCAGCATGTTTGAATGATTTCTTTAATTAGAATAAATTACATTTTAAAATATATTAAAATATATAACAGTTATTTAAAATTGTAATAATATTTCACAATATTGCTTTTTTTTAATGTATTTTTGGTCAAATAAATTAAGCCTTCTTTCAAAACCATTAATAAATATTACTTAGATTTTTTTTTGTTTGAAACTGTTTCTCTTCACATTTATACAAATAGTAATATAGTATAACGTAAATATAAAGTAATATAACTACTTTAGTAACACTACAAAAAATGTACAGTAAATTTACAAAAAACAAAGTACATCTTACAGATAATATCTGAATCATTTCAGCTACAGTAGTACAGTTACAATATAAAAAGCCAATTATTCAATTTTGGAGGCAACATATCTCAATATCAGACTTTTTTTTTCTCACATAGCATTAATGATTCTTTATACATGCAAATATACAAGGGTCATTGACGAAAAAATAAATACAAAAATTGTTTTTTATAATCAATTAACACTGCTTTTGTCATTTTTTACAAGATAGACAAAATTTATCACCAAAAAAGTAATTCGGTTTAACCAAAATTTCAGTTTTACTGAACGACACTTTTGGTTATACCGAATAACAATATTTTCAAACAATCCTAACAGGCTGATATCTAGCAAGCTAGCAAAAGGACAATCATACATTTTATATTTAGCTTTTAAAATATTACAACATTTTCCATATTTTATAGCGGTTGTACCGAATGACCTGATGTTTCGGGACATGCATATGAGCAAGTGAAAACATAAATTATTCAAATAGTTAAGAGAGAGTGAGTTACTTTGCTTCACGACCATGTGGTCCTTTGCAGGTGTTTGAGTGATGTCACATCCTGTCACATGATATTGACCGCATGACTTGATCCATGCAAAATCTCATAACAAAGCAACGACTTCTACACATAATTTTAATACCTTTTTGCACTATGTTGATATATGATGTTAGAAAATCCTGCCAGAATAAAAAATATAAACATGTATTACATTTTAAGGTATTTTAATCACAAATTAAATGGCTGTATTGGCTTTTGGATGGTTAGACCGAATGACATTTTGACACTTCAAAATCTTTAAAATACCTTTATATGTAGAAAAATATAATTAAAACCTTTTGGATTCAATAAAAGAGATCTAGTTGTACTACCTCACATACTTTGGATATATCATATCTTTGTTTTTTATTATTATTAAGGCCAGAAAAATGACCCGTCATGTCATTGACCCACAAATGCCTTTATATTTTAAGAAGGGGGTCCCTTGGAATAGAATCAAGATGTACAGTATGACATTTGTTTTTCCTCTTTTTCTCATAGGGCAGTTTAGCAACACCTACAAAATCCCTTATAACTGGATTGGCACCGGTCATGTCGTCTACGGTGGCTCTTTCTTCTACAATAGAGCGTTTTCTCGTGATATAATCAGGTTTGATCTTCGTCTCCGGTACGTAGCAGCCTGGACCACCCTTCATGACGCAGTATTAGAGGAGGCGGAGGGTTGGGGAGGACATTCAGACATTGACTTTAGTGTGGACGAGAGCGGGCTATGGTTAGTGTACCCAGCTCTGGACGAAGAGGGATTTCACCAGGAAGTGATCATCCTAAGCAAGCTTCAACCCTCTGACTTACAGAAAGAGAAGAGCTGGAGGACGGGCCTGAGGAGGAACTACTATGGTAACTGCTTCGTCATCTGCGGCGTTCTGTACGCCGTTGACAGTTTCGAGCGCACGCATGCCAATATTTCCTATGCGTTCGACACGCACACACACACCCAGATGATTCCCCGTCTCCCTTTTATAAACAACTACTCCCACACCACACAAATCGACTACAACCCTAAGGAACGTATGCTTTATGCGTGGGACAATGGCCATCAAGTGACCTACAATGTAATATTTGCTTATTAACAGTAATTTAACTCTTTATTAAGGTACTGCGTGCAGCACTTTCTGTATAAAATAGTCAAATGATTGTGTCTAAGTGGGTTGTAGATCAGTCTACATGACAAATATTTTTATGAATATTTCATCAGGTCTTATTATTTGTCTTTTTGTCTGTTGCATGTCTTTTGTTATTGTTTTTTTTAATGGATGCTTGTTATTCTCAAAGGGTTACAAAATATCATTGAGCTATTCATGACAAGGTTTTCACTGCTTTCTTGAAGTGTACATGTATGTTGTATATAATGTAATTTATAATAAACCTTATAGCAAGTTCTTCTAAACCTGTGGAGTGTCATTACCTCAGTCTAAAGTTATTTTAAGCTCAACATGAAACGTCATTCGCAAACAACCCAATAACGTCCATAATATGGTGTATTTCAGAGTTAAACAGGACATTTGTGGTTTCTGTTTAACAGGTGGCTGAATAGGAGGAGATATTCAAATTTGATGAAAGAATATGACAAACATTTTTATCTTTGAAATAACATGCACTGATGAATTTTGCACAAAAAGACTAGGAATGTGCATTAAATACATATATAAAGATTTCACATTGACTTTAGTATACATCTGTATGTTATCAGAGTCAGCAAACTCTGCTGTAATCTCCACTTCCTTCCCTCTTTCCTCAGAGAAATTCCTAGGAAAACCAGTTGAGAAAGAGGAAGGGGCTGGACAGCACCTTGTGGAATTGATAAATGTCACCATTACAAATCAAAAGACGATACCAAAATTTCAGTAGCCGGTTCCAATACCAGTAAAATGTCACGGTTCTCTGTGCCGATTTCAGTATAGCAAAAATTGGAACTACTTTAACAATTTTAAAAAAAACTAACTAAGCCATTGCATCTTGCGTTCAACAGACAGTCAGTGATTGGCTACAAAGCTCAATATTTAAAAAAACATGTTGGAACTTGCTTAACACCATTTTTTTTTTTTTTTTTTTTTTACAACACTACAAAACACATTTAAATATATACATATGTCCCTTTGCTCATGTATGATCAATCAAAGGCAGATCTGTGATCTGAATATCAGTTATAATAGAAGACTATTAACAGTTATAATGAATAGTTATACTCTCAATGAAAACAGCATGCTCAGTCTTTCTCTTTATAAAACATGTGCGATCAGTTTCCTTTTTGGAAACCTTACTGTGAAAGTTAAAGCTGCTCCATTCATGTCAGTCTGGTTTAGAACATGGTTTTATGAGTGAAAAAAAAGACAAAACTCACTCAATACCTGACAGAGTTTCAGTGTAAGACAAGCTGAAGTGACAGCTCTGAAATGTCATTGACAGTCACTCCACATATATGTCAACTGAAAGAAAAGACACACACATGCCCCTAGTGGTTTAAATCGCCTTGAAGCATTATGAGAATGCTAGAAAACAAACTGGCTGTCCAGCAAGGTTGTGGGGAATCATTCAGACAACTACATATTAACAGGGCCCTGAATGGCAGCCACATCTGCAGAGCTTTGGAGAAGCAGGGCTTGAAACCCCAGAGGTCTCCACAGAGGCTTTACTTTGGCCAGGCCCACCGTCTGTCTGAGCGAGTCATGCTGTACTCCGAGTTCATATGTTCACTCACTCTAATCTGAGCCAACACACTCATTCATTCATGTTTTAACGTTGATGACGAGGTTCCCTGCTCTTACTCTTTTGAGTTAGTTAATATTGGTCTGACTTTATTCAGTTGGTTCAGCCTTTCTGTTGGATAGCTCAGAATTATTTTACCATGAACCCCAGACAAAAGACTTGCGTCAACCAAAGTCCAAAATTACCACTCATCAAGTGCCAAATGAAAGTAAAAACTGGCTTTCCTTAGTAAAGAAAACAGAGACACTCGCCAGTTGGCCATAACTTCACCATTATGTGCTTTACCCTGTTAATAGTTTCCTGGTAGTTGGACACTTGGCACGCTGTTTTATTGACTTTTTTCCCTATCACATATAATTAGGTCATTAGAAAATCATTTGAATCACTAAAAATGTATCCTGTGAAAACCGTTTTGCAATCGGACATTGCGTTTCCATGGAAACAGTCCCTAAAATCCTTTTAGTGTGCTACATTTTTGTGAATATGGCTTTGATTTTCTAGCAATTATTTGTAAAATTTTCTAACAAATTATTTTGTAAAATCTATTATTTTGTTTTAAAAAAAACATTCCGTAGATTTTCTTTACAGTAAACTTAAAATTCTATAAAAAAAAATGTACACTTTTTTACATGTTCAGTGCTTTCTCTTCCGCAATAACCTGCTGACTGTCTTCATTACCTCTTTCCCCATCAGCATAAAAAAAAATAAAAAATGCCACCACCAGCATTTTTTATAATTTTCACAAAACTTTTATGGTGCCCAGAATATTTTGTTGAATGAATATCTGAAGATGCAAGAAATCGCATCCCAATATATATATATATATATGCCTAGAACGTGCATAAGCAATGCTTTTATCGCTTGTTTCTGCTCCTTTTTTGCATGTGTTTTGATCCGGAGAGTCTCTACTCTTGCAGAAGATTCGTAATAGTACTCCCTATCATATAACAGTAAAAACACGGAAAGCTGGAAAATTCCGTTAATGGTGGGGAAAGAGTTAAAGTCATATGCTACTGAAGACATGATGTGATTAAAATCAGTCTACCAAAGAAATCATCAGTGACTTTCATGACTTGTGCGTCTTTAGGCTTTTTTCCTCGTTTAAATATTTAATATTAAAGGTTTATCTGAATTCAAGGGTTAGTTCACCCAAAAATGAAAATTCTGTCATTAATTACTCACCCTCATGTCGTTCCACACCCGTAAGACCTTCGTTCATCTTCGGAACACAAATTAAGATATTTTTGATGAAATCCGAGAGCTGTCTGTCTAGACAGCAATTTAACCACCACTTTCAAGATCCACAAAGGCACTAAAGACATTGTTAAAATAGTTAACATGACTATACAGTGGTTTAACCTTCATTTTATGAAGTGACAAGAATAGTTTTTGTGCACAAAAAACAAAACAAAAATAATGACTTTATTCAACAATATGTTCTCTTCTGTGTCATTCTCCTATGCTGTTTATGTTGCAGCGCTTTCAGGTTCTACGTCAGAACTCCGGCTCAGTATTGGCCGACGCTGTCCACATGAGTAGCATGACGCATGCGTGTGAATACTGAGCTGGAGTTCTGACGTAGAACACACATCAGAATTTTCTTTTTTGGGTGTACTAACCCTTTAAATGAATTGACAATTTTGTAGACTTTTTGCCTTTGTATCTCAAGAAGAGAGGAAAAACCAAGCTGAAAGAAAGTGGGAGGTGAACATATTGAGAAGCTCCTCAGAGAGCTGACCCTTAACATGTGAGAGGATGGTGAGGGGATGTTGTTGTCATGCAATGAGCTGGAGAGAGAAATGCTCCCACTAGGCGTATCTAAGCCCATCAGGCATGCTCCCTCTTAAAAAGACATGTCTTCACAGTAATGGGGGCCACTGAACTTGCCTGGGTAATCCTCTAGAGCAAACAAAACATACAATAACAGGACAAAGACAGTGACCCACAGGCCAAATTCAACTATAATTCTCTAACACACTTCAAATGAACTCCAAATGAATGAGGTTAAAAATGTCATGCAAAAAACAAGGTAAGATGAGAGAGGGGAGGTCATAAATTTTGCTATATTGTCAAGAACTTCTGGAAATATGTTTGGGGTTTTGACTGGTTCTTACCGTGGGCCTCTTTAAACTTACCAGGTGGTTTTCATGGACCACTAATAGTTTTAGACTTAAAAAAAAGTGTCTTTAAAGACTATGTGAAATGGCTTTACAATGTCCTTTCCTGAGTTGATGCATTTCCAATTGAAGCAGGATGTCTAGGCAGGACATACTGGCCTGGTTTCACAGACAGGGCTTAGATTAAGCCAGGATTAGACCTCAGTTCAATTAGGGCATTTAAGTATAAAAACGTGCCTTAGAAAAAAAAAATATTACTGGTGTACATTTTGAAACAAAAAAATGGCACTGACATCTTAAGATATGTCATTGCAAGTTGCTTTCCAGTAAGACATCTCAAACATGCAATTTAGTCTGGATTTAAGCCTTGTCCGTGAAACCGGTGGACTGTATCAAATTTGTCCAGTTTTTTAACCCTGTAAAGCCTGAAAAATGAAGTAAGTGAAAAATCAAATTTTTTTAAATGGAACAGTTTATTGAACATTCAGACAAAATATAAAAATACATTTTTAGAAATGTTTTCATATGTGTTTCTTGATGTATCATATTTGAAACAGGCTTTTATGGCTCATAAAATAGTGAGTATATGAAACTCATATTCAAGGTGGGAAAAAAACATTCTGAAGCCCAAACTGAGCAAAATCTACAATTTGGTGCCATTACTGATATTTATATGGCCGAAAAGTAAGAGGAAATTCTGCGTGTAATGTAAATCAATGAGATCTTTATAACTGCAATATATAGCAGATTACTTACATAAAATGCTTATAAATATCAGTCATCACTCCCAATAATATGCCTTAGGAAGATGAAATTGAAATGTTTACTTTTCTTATTAAAGCTCTGTAGTTCTTATATAATGCAGTGCAATACAATGATAATTGAGAGATGTACAAATAAATACTCATCAAAAGCCTGATGTATCATAATTGATACTCAAATTTTAACATGATTTTTCTAAAAAATTATGTATGGATAATCGAGTAAACCTAAGATGCATGCCTCAGTACAGTAAGTGTTCATCTTGAAATATTACTGTCAATATAAAAGTTACTCTTACATTTACTTATAAAACTATAAAATATATAATATAAAAATCATAAAATAAAAATCAGTAAAGATTTCACAGCAGACATGTGTACCACGACCAGATGAGGGACGTTTATAGAATTATACTATGCATTTTTTACTTGCTAAAAAGTATAAACTGTCAATAAGATGACAGAAGGCATGCAGTGATTGTGTTCAATCAGTTTTGATCATGTTTATAATTTTTGGGGCCTTAGAAATTTGTGAAACAAATTTAAGCTTTATAGGGTTAAATAGCCAAAAGCCTTTAGTTTAGGCTTTAACCAATAGCTACAGCCATGAACCATGATCTGGCACTTGCTATTGCCAGTTATGGCAGGTAATATATTAGGGGCAGATTATCTTTCTGGAGAACAGTTGATACACCCTTAAAATAATATTCATTTTAAACTGAAAGAAGATAATAGCAAAACAGAATAACAGAACAATTTAGTCCTCTACTAAATCAATATGTACAACACTACACTACAAGGAGCTGCAGCCATCAAAGACATTTAGCACATGTATATTCATTTCTCATTGGACTTGGGAAAAACTCTGAGCAAATTACACTCAGCCATTATGGAAAACAGAGTCTCTTTGGATGGCTGTTTTTTCACAAATGCTTTCCAACAAAGCCTTTAGGTCCAGCTTTTCTTTCCCACAGCAGCTGGCCAAGCCAGTGCGGTCCCAGTCTGTGCTTTCTATCACTATGTCAGTTGTATATGTATGTATGTGCTCTGGACATTCAATCAGCCAGTGAAGGTTCTGGGAGCAGAGATTCTTTTCTTTAGCTTTGACCCAAGAGGAACTGTATCTTGTCTTCTAATACTCTGACTCAAAACAACTGGTCAGCCAGACCTGTGGACAATTTTATTCAGTTTAGGCTTTTATGCCACAGTGTTTACACTTTGTAGAAAAATCAGTCTATAAATGGCTTACTTACAGATGCCAGTTCATGTTAACATCGGCATTAAAGGGAAACTCCGATAGTCTTTTGTTCCCTATTGCAACGGCTTCTCGAACAAGAAAACATGTAGGGCGGTATCCACAAACATGCATATAAACCCCATAGAGGAACTACCCCTCCTGGAGACTTAAAAAGCCCTGAGATTGAAATCAGGCATGGTGCTTTTCTCTCTCAAGTTCCCATGAGCCCCATTCTGGCATATCATCAGAAACACATTCGTATGCTCATCTAGTAGTCATCGGCTTGAAATTACGTTGAATATCAGGCCTGAAACTTCATAGGGGCTGTCTGAATAGGGCTAATTGTGGGAGTGTTATCTCTGCATGGCATTAGGACTCCTTTCACTGTGAGACTCAATGCTGATTTATCAGATTAGCATCAAGAGAATGCTTTTACCAAACCTCATCGGACTGTTTATGCAGCCATCAAACACATGGCATTCCTGGAGACCTTTCAGAGGGGAACTCAACACGCTGTATCTGTATTAGATCAGGCATTACAGATAATTCTTTGAAGTGAATGCAATTATGCTCATTTGGGCTGAAAGGAAGGCATGCTTTTACCAGCACTAAGCACTGCAGGTTATAAAAGCCAAAAAAGCTAGCCAAAAAGCTTTTTTTTCTTCTTTCTATTCAAACTGTGATAAATTTTAAATAGTTTTTCTTTATGGAATTTTAGCACATTTCTGACATATTTCAGGAATTAAATTAAATGTAATTTCCCATTAACGAAAAAAAAAATCTTATAGTTATTATGACACAACACATCTTCTGAGATTAGCGGGTCTAACTCAATAAGCATTAATCATTACATCAATCAACTGTACCAGAAGAACACACACAAAACTACACTGAAGAACAAATTTAATTTTGTAAATTCTATTAAAGTTATTAAAATGTAGTAAATATAACCTATTCATTAAAAATAAAGAGTGTGAAAGTAATTTGTGCTTTGCATTACTCATTTAACCTCCATTACAAAATACAAAAAAATTGCAACCATTTCATAAAAACACTCAGTCAGCAATCACAGAACTCAGGTGAAAACAACAAATAAAATATAAATTATTCCACACTGAATGTAATATATTTTTAAAACTACAAATGTTCCTAAACTCTGTTAATATTCCCACTATAGTGCCAAAAAAATCATAACTCAGTTTTTCATGACCATTTTCCACCCACTCTCTGACCCTTACAATAAAACGGATTGTTTTAGTCAGGGGTTTGCTGTCATGCTCAGTGTAGTTTTTAACTCCCCACAACAGCCTCTTCAAATAAAGGCTCTGCAAAGTCTGAATTACATTGTGACAGGATAAGAAAGAAATCCATGCCTAAACGGTTGTCAAAATGTCAAAATCAGACTGAAATGAGCATATACAGTGGGTACGGAAAGTATTCAGACCCCCTTAAATTTCTCACTCTTTGTTATATTGCAGCCATTTGCTAAAATCATTTAAAGGTCCCGTTTTTCGTGGTTTTTTGAAGCTTTGATTGTGCTTATAGTGTGCAATATAACATGTGTTCATGTTTCTCGTGTAAAAAAAAAACGTCTTGGGTTACAAGTGTAACCCTTGTTCCCTGAGTAAGGGAACGAGACGCTACGTCCTTGACGTGATGGGAATCCTCTGTATTTTGTGTTCGTGAAGCACCACTGTATCCAACCAATGAGAGAGAGAACGTGACGTCATCGGCGGGCGACGTCGCGGACTATAAAGCACGCCCAAAAACAGAGAACGCTAGCTTCTGTGATATGTCTGAAGGAAGCGCTCCAGGCATGCAGGAGGTACGGCAACATGNACAGTATTTTTCACATAATTTACTTATCTGTATACCGCTGTTTCCACTGTCATAAAAACGGGCTGATGACTTCCTTGTTCTATGAAGTCCCTCCTTCAGAAATACGTAACGAGTTCTGATTGTGCCAGCGGTTCCTGTGTTGTGATTCGACAGCAGCTTACACACTCTACAAACGCAACTCTTGCTCTTCTCCGTGGGAGTGCAACAACACCATGCCCCCTTTTTTTGTGTATTCCTGTGGGCGGAGGTTAGTCAAAAAACTGTTTTAGTGACATCATTAAAGAAGGAAGTAGAGGGATGTAGTCCAAACTGGCCGTTCGATGTAGGCGAATTGAACTTTGAGCTTTAAAATTTTACAGATTTTATTTATACTCTAACAACAACATTACACACTAACTAAAGTTTGAAACATGGGATCATGAAGAACGTGACCTTTAAGTTCATTTTTTCCCCACATTAATGTACACACAGCACCCCACATTGACAGAAAAACACAGAATTGTTGACATTTTTGCAGATTTATTAAAAAAGAAAAATTGAAATATCACATGGTCCTAAGTATTCAGACCCTTTGCTCAGTATTTAGTAGAAGCACCCTTTTGATCTAATACAGCCATGAGTCTTTTTGGGAAAGATGCTTTTTTCACACCTGGATTTGGGGAAAGTTTTTCACACCTGGATTTGGGGATCCTCTGCCATTCCTCCTTGCAGATCTTCTCCCGTTCTGTCAGGTTGGATGGTAAACGTTGGTTGACAGCCATTTTTAACGTCTCTCCAGAGATGCTCAATTGGGTTTGAGTCAGGGCTCTGGCTGGGCCATTCAAGAACAGTCACGGAGTTGTTGTGAAGCCACTCCTTCGTTATTTTAGCTGTGTGCTTAGGGTCATTGTCTTGTTGGAAGGTAAACTTTCGGCCCAGTCTGAGGTCCTGAGCACTCTGGAGAAGGTTTTCGTCCAGGATATCCCTGTACTTGGCCGCATTCATCTTTCCCTCGATTGCAACCAGTCGTCCTGTCCCTGCAGCTGAAAAACACCCCCACAGCATGATGCTGCCACCACCATGCTTCACTGTTGGGACTATATTGGACAGTGCCTGGTTTTCTCCACACATACCGCTTAGAATTAAGGCCAAAAAGTTCTATCTTGGTCTCATCAGACCAGAAAATCTTATTTCTCACCATCTGGGAGTCCTTCAGGTGTTTTTTAGCAAACTCCATGCGGGCTTTCATGTGTCTTGCACTGAGGAGAGGCTTCCGTCGGGCCACTCTGCCATAAAGCCTACTACTACTAAAGCAACTTTCTCCCATTTCCCGACTGCATCTCTGGAGCTCAGCCACAGTGATCTTTGGGTTCTTCTTTACCTCTCTCACCAAGGCTCTTCTCCCCCGATAGCTCAGTTTGGCCGGACGGCCAGCTCTAGGAAGGGTTCTAGTCGTCCCAAACATCTTCCATTTAAGAATTATGGAGGCCACTGTGCTCTTAGGAACCTTAAGTGCAGCAGAAATGTTTTTGTAACCTTGGCCAGATCTGTGCCTTGCCACAATTCTGTCTCTGAGCTCTTCAGGCAGTTCCTTTGACCTCATGATTCTCATTTGCTCTGACATGCACT
>RJVU01044706.1:9281721-9308304 GCA_003731715.1 Anabarilius grahami | reverse complement strand
TGGGAGTCCTTCAGGTGTTTTTTAGCAAACTCCATGCGGGCTTTCATGTGTCTTGCACTGAGGAGAGGCTTCCGTCGGGCCACTCTGCCATAAAGCCTACTACTACTAAAGCAACTTTCTCCCATTTCCCGACTGCATCTCTGGAGCTCAGCCACAGTGATCTTTGGGTTCTTCTTTACCTCTCTCACCAAGGCTCTTCTCCCCCGATAGCTCAGTTTGGCCGGACGGCCAGCTCTAGGAAGGGTTCTGGTCGTCCCAAACGTCTTCCATTTAAGGATTATGGAGGCCACTGTGCTCTTAGGAACCTTAAGTGCAGCAGAAATTTTTTTGTAACCTTGGCCAGATCTGTGCCTTGCCACAATTCTGTCTCTGAGCTCTTCAGGCAGTTCCTTTGACCTCATGATTCTCATTTGCTCTGACATGCACTGTGAGCTGTAAGGTCTTATATAGACAGGTGTGTGGCTTTCCTAATCAAGTCCAATCAGTATAATCAAACACAGCTGGACTCAAATGAAGGTGTAGAACCATCTCAAGGATGATCAGAAGAAATGGACAGCACCTGAGTTAAATATATGAGTGTCACAGCAAAGGGTCTGAATACTTAGGACCATGTGATATTTCAGTTTTTCTTTTTTAATAAATCTGCAAAAATGTCAACAATTCTGTGTTTTTCTGTCAATATGGGGTGCTGTGTGTACATTAATGAGGAAAAAAAATGAACTTAAATGATTTTAGCAAATGGCTGCAATATAACAAAGAGTGAAAAATGTAAGGGGGTCTGAATACTTTCCGTACCCACTGTATATTGTTGAAAATAAACTTAAGTGAGTAATATATGAGTGGCAGAAGCCACAAACTGTACCATTTGTCTAACACAATACACCCAACAATTGCACATTTTAGCCCTTTATCTGAAACCAGATGTGTAGAGACTGAACAGGAAGGGGCCTGGGACAGTCCCCTGAGGGGCCTCTGTGTTGCTGACCATGCGATCAGCCTTACATACTGAATAAAAACCTGTTTCATGCTATGAAAATAGTTTCTACAGTACAATGCAGTGTATCAGTATTCTAATAGCGATGTTTTAGCTGGAACTGGGAAACATTTCAGGTTAGACAGAAGATGGATACTGCAAATTACATGTATAACCTTCAGTCATCAGCTGGGAAGTTAAAATGGAAAGATGATTCACTGCTCTGCATGACAGCACAGAGCAAAAGAGCACAACCAAAGTAACTGTACATTGATTCAATTTTTCCATAACTCTAGTGCTTCTACAGTCAATTACTCGTTACAGCAGCTCCAGTGTCCATTTAATAAAACAGTAAAATAAATAACTAAATTCATGGTGTCTTACATAAGGGAATCATGTAAGGGCTGATTCTTCACATTTGCTCTTGATTGTTTTTAATTTTTTAACATACTACCTTTCAAAATGTTTAGGGTCACTAAGATTGTTTGTTTTTTTGTTTTTTGTTTTTTGAAAGAAATTAATACTTTTATTCATTAAGGAAGCATTAAATTGACCAAATAATGTTTGTTTTTTTTGTTTAGTTTTTTTACTATTTCAAATAAATGCTGTTCTTCTGAACTTTCTATTCATCAAAGAATCCTGAAAAAAATATCCAGACAAAATCTGTTTTCAACATTGATGATATTAATAATTGATAAATATATATACATATATGTGTGTGTGTGTGTGTGTTTCTTGAGCAGCAAATCAGCATATTAAAATGATTTCTGAAAGATCATGGAAAAGACATTGGATAATTGGACAAGTTTATTGGCCATCCAAGTTTTTACTTCCTCCAGACATTTAAGAAGTGTTGCTCCTGAGTCATTACTATTTGGCCTCAAAGGTACATAAATTTGAGTATCGTCCGCATGTAAGTGGTAAAAGATACCATATTTTTTAAAAATCATTCCCAAGGGAAGCATATATAGTGAAAATAATACTGGACCCAATATGGATCCTTGAGGGACCCCACAGTCAATGGATGCTGGGGAGGAAAAACAATTACCAAGCTTTACTGTAAAAGATCTTTGGTCCAGGTAAGAGCCAAACCATTTAAAAACCGTTCCCTGAATTTATGCAGTTCAAAAGGATTGAATGATCAATGGTATCAAAAGCTTCAGAGAGATCTAAAAGAGTTAAAGCAGAGTCTTTTTAGTTCATGGTGTTGGTGGTCGGTTATGTTCAAGGACATCCCACCCTCTTCACTTGGTAGGAGAGTGGACTAGTTCAACAGAGATGAATCAGTCATCCCAGTCAGCTATTCTGCTTAAATTTCTGGAGGCTCTTTGTCAGGGTAGAACTAATGAGGAAGATAGCAAAATCTTCTTTCTTTTATCCTCCCTTATGAATAAGTAGGATAATGCGCTTCTTTGTGGATGGGTTGTTTTCAGTCGACAGTGAGCATGAAGCTATGGTAAAGTGAGTCACTTTGGGTAAAACGCCATGCATCCCACACTCCTCTTTAATGTCCTCTCCAATGGTTTATTGGAGTTTAAGTAGGGCTAGAGAGCTACCCTCTAGATCAGGGATGGGCAACTTCGGTCCTGCAGGGCCACTGTCCTGCATGTTCAGGTGTGTTTGATTAGGGTTGGAGCTAAACTCTGCAGGACAGTGGCCCTCCAGGACCGAAGTTGCCCATGCCTGCTCTAGATGAAGACTCCTTATGCTCCCTTTGGGTCAGAGTTGCAAACGGCAGTACACTATGCGTCCCATGCTCCTCTTTTACCACCCTCTCCTATTTTTTTTGGAGTTTAAGTAGGGCTAAGAGCGTTCCACTGCATATTTATGTCCTCAGGGTTGAGGCAAGGCAGACAAATTATTATGGACAGTCCGTACAGTGTCCCTCTTTTCATTTGCCTCCCTCCCCAACTGTTGATTGGTTTTAATTAGGGCTGTGTGCTCCCCTGTGGCTGGGTCACCTGGTAAAGGAGTTACGTTGGACAAAACGTCATGTTTCCCATCTTCTTCTTTTACCGCCCTCTCTAATTTCTGGGTTGGAATTGATAGTTGGTATCATGGTGGGCAGTACACATTGCGTCCCTCTACTCCATTTGTCTCCCTCCCCAACTATGGTTGGGGCTTGAAGTAGGGACCTTTATCCCCTTGGGATGGGTGTTATTATCAATGAAGCCTGGTGATAAGGGTTGTCATGAGCAGAACATAAGCATCCCATACCCCTCTTTTACCACCTTCAAGTAGGGCTAATGACTTCCTTCTCGTCATATTCTTCCTTAGGGGTGATACAAGGAAAATGGAACTGTGTTGGACAGTCTGCAGAGCATCCCTCTATTCCACTTATCTCCCTGCCTAACCATTGTTCGGCTTCAAGTAAGGATGTAAGCTCCCCCTTTGGATGGGTTGTTTGGTAGTATGAGTCATAGTTGGAACACTATGCATCCCATCCTACCCTTTTCCGCCCTCTTCGATTATTCAGAATTTAAGTAGGGCTAAAAGCGTCCCTTTTAGAAAAATGCCTCCTTAGGGCTGATAGAGGTAGATATCACACTGCACAGCAGTGGCGGATGCAGAAAGTGGATGATGGCTGGACCTCTAAAAGTGTGGGTGGGCTGGAATAATTCACATCACCCCATGTTTTTCAACCGGCTTAATTTGGAAGAAAAAAAATGTATGTACTGGTCCCTGCGTGATACTATAAACGCCCATGACTTAAAGGTGAAGCATGTAATATAAAGATTAAACAGGTCATGAAGCCAAGTCAAAGCAAACGGGGCATTGCATTGCAACGCGCTACAGTGAACGCTACAACATCATCATGAACTCGTTCAGAAAGACAAATGTTCTGGTTTATAAGTTTCGTTTGATGTTTCCAGTGTGAACAGCCCAAATAGTTTTGGTAGATTATGCCAAAAAATGAGTTGCCTACTTAACTGCTTACACATTACACATAGCAACACAGCTAAAAGTATTCCTCATATGTTGGACCTTTTATTGTCTTTTAATATAGTCTACTTCTACCTGTTGAGCCTTCTCAACCCCCCGTACAAGCTGTGTTTGTGTTGTTTCAGTTGGGAGAGGCTCATGCGCGATGCACGGAAGGGCCATTTGCAAGGTTGCAACATCTCCTTCAGACAAAAGAGTTGTGTAACTCAGGCAACCTTTTATTCTCTTGGGCCTCGGCATGTGATGTCATAGACTGCCGTCTGCCAATGGTTATTGCCGTTTGTTTACACGTGCTCAGACATCGGTGAGGGTCTCGTTCTCCTTTTCTGGGAACTGGGTTACATTCACAACCTGAAACGTTACTGTCGAAAAATAAAGATACTCAAGTCTCTAAATATAATTATATTTATATTATTAGTTGCATTATTATATCTAAAACTCATTGTAAGTCAGGGCACATATGGATGCAGCTGAATCAACACATGGTCACTGATCTGCAGAAATCAGGGCTCATCACGTCCAGGATTTCCATCGACATTCCATGACCCTCTCAGGACTCTCCCGTTACACAGAGGAGGGGGATTCTTCTGTCTGTAGCCAGTGCAGAATGATGTGAAGTGAGAACTAGAGTGTGTGTAGGGTGATTAATGAAGTCATGGCAGGTGGAGGAAAAGACTCCCATGTAGAGGAGAGGAGGTCTCTGGCTCTGAAGGGAGATAATTCTCCAATCCGAAGATTGTCTCACATAGAAAGCTCTTACAGTCTGTTTAAAATGAGGCAAAATCTATCTTATAGAAGTAAAAGGGTTCTGCGGGCCAGCTGTGTGACACTTCACCGGTATCTACTGCCTGAATGCATGATTTTGCTATATATTATGGTTGCGTTCCTGCTGGGGCTCATGGGAATGTTTAGCACGGATGGGAGTGTTTTTCAAGCTTGTCTGTGATTTGAAGAACCACATGTGCATAAGATTTTTCTTTCTCTCCGCTCCTGACCTCGTCCAAAATGCAATGTTTATGCTGATTTACAAAACTCCATAGAGAAACTCCCAAGCCTGTGCTTTACAGAGCATTTCATTGAGCTCAATGGGGTGTTACAGTTGAGGACTAAATCTAATATAGCTAATAAAATATTCGTCATTTACAGGATAAACTTCACACCTGTAAACTGTTACTAGGGAATTCAAATTAAATTACACAAATTAGTTTCCAACAAATTAGTGGAAAGGCTGGAATGAGGTAAGAATAAATGTCAGATGTGTAATTCACACAACAAAGTTGACATTTCATACAGCTAGAAAAAAAGACAAATGCACGGCTGATGCATTGAGCAGTGGTGCTTTTGCTGCCTACGAAAAATAAAAGAACAAAAATTAATTTTGAGATTCAAGAACAAAAAGCTAACATTAACATTATTACATGCTAAACAATTCCGATAAGAAGTCATGACTATAAACAATAAACTGTGGCTGCAGTTGCATAAACTGCTTAGACTAGGCATGATAGTTATCTGAATTTTTTCCCTTAACAGTGATCATAACATTTTTAATTTAGTTACATAAAAACATAGGTTGAATTTGAATCTGAAAGGTATAATTACCCCTTAGCTAACTGCTAGTTGGTCAGACTCACAGTGGCTGTTTATGCAACTGGACTTCTTGCACCAAAGTCTACAGTAAATAATAAAAAGATAATTTATTTATTGCAGTTCAAAGGTTTTTAGGGATTTTCACATAAGTTAATAAGTGGTTTTGACAGATTATATTTGCCTATTTATGTCTACAGTATTTATCACAAATTAATGGTATTCCTTTTTTTTCAATCGCTTAGCATAAACATAGTGCTATGAGTTTGGAAAGGAACTGCTGTGCTAATGAACAACCACCAAACTTTTTGATTTGTATATATAAGGCAGAAAGAGAATCATAAAAACCAGGCCAGAAGGCTTCTCTGCAGTTCTGAGAACATTGTGTGCTGAATTTAGACTGACAGATGATGTCATTACCCAATAGAGATCTGTTTACTGCTGCTTGACAGTATGCTTATATATTCACTGGTGTGCAGAGAGCTGCTTACATGCTCTGAACAGTGCTATAAAAACACATCAAAATAATAAAAGGGTTCCTAAGAAAAATGAGTCCAAAAGTAAGTGGACCGGTATAACCACACTTCTGTATGAGGTTTCTTGAACAATACAGTTAACAGGGAAGAATTACACTGATACCTCTTGCAGCCATTTCCACTGTTAAATTTAGCTCCATCATTGACAAATCAAACAATTGTGGTTTTGAACAACAGATCTCATTGAATAAACATGAAAGAACTGTTTACCAAAAAAAAATTCACTACTAAGCTTAAAGGGTTAGTTCACCCAAAAATGAAAATAATGTCATTCATTACTCACCCTCATGTCGTTCTACAGCCGTAAGACCTTCGTTCATCTTCCGAACACTAATTAAGATATTGTTGATGAAATCCGATGGCTCAGTGAGGCCTCCATAGACAGCAATGCCATTCAAACTCTCAAGGTCCGTTAAGGTAATAAAAACATATTTGAAAAAGTTCATGTGACTACAGTCATTCAATCTTAATATTATAAAGTGACGAGAATATTTTTTGTGTGCCAAAAAAACAAAATAAAGACTTTTCAACAATATCTATATGGGCCGATTTTAAAACACTGCTTCAGAGCTTTACGAATCGAATCAGTGAATCAGAGCGCCAAACTCATGTGATTTCAGCAGTTTAGCCATTTGATAGGAGATCCAAATTACTAATTCGAAACAAAATATTCATAAAGCTCAGAAGCTTCATGAAGCAGTGTTTTGAAATCGGCCCATATAGATATTGTTGAAAAGTCGTTATTTTGGTTTTTTTGGTGCAAAAAAAGTATTCTTGTCGCTTTATAATATTAAGATTGAACCACTGAACTCACATTAACTGTTTCAAATATGTTTTTAGTACCTTTATGGACCTTGAGAGTTTGAATGGCTTTGCTGTCTATAGAGGCCACACTGAGCCATCAGATTTTATCAACAATATCTTAATTTGTTTTCTGAAGATGAACAAAGGTCTTATGGCTGTAGAACGACATGAGGGTGAGTAATAAATGACATTATTTTCATTTTTGGGTGAACTAACCCTTTAACCTGAAGCAGTTTGGGGATGAAATAGAGGAAAAAAGCAACGAACCAAGGTGACGTTGGGACTTAAAAATTGCTATCATTGAGATTCCTGTACAGTAGGTCTGCCGTAGTTGTGGAGTCATTTTGTGCTGTCAGGGAGCAGCTCTACAGCAGAAGGGCTGCCAAAACTAGAAAGCTGGGTCATAACTCAGTGAGAGACTCACATTGGTTATATAAGCAGGTCCTGCTCTTAATGTGTTCTGCACACTCCACTCCACGCTCACACAGACCAACTGCATTACAATCTTCATATGTCACCATGATGCTCAGCAAATGCACACAACGACAGTTAGCAAACGGAGATTTATCTAATGTCTTAATGCTGAGAGAGGAAAGGCAAATACTGCTTTAAATAGGAGATCCTTAAATGGTGTTTTTTAAGTTATTTCATAACAGATTATAGCCTTAAAATGGTGTTAATGACTAATTAAATTGACATTTACAATGTACAAAAATATTAAGAACAACAACTGTTTTCAACATTGATAATAACAAGAAATGAATAGAAAACAGTTGTTAAATTAAAATCTATCTATCTATCTATCTATCTTAATCTTATTTTGATCATATGAGCTAAAAGGGTTTTTAGTGATGTGTAAGCGGTCTATACAGGTGTACCATAAGTCAGGCCCTGTCTGGTGTTTCCTGCTCTGTTTTGAATGAGCGTGAGGTCCAGCAGATGTCTGCTATTATCCAGACTGCCTATGTCCAGACCATTTGAAGAACTCTCCAATGTCAGGGGTGTAATTTCAGAGAAACCCCACCAGGGAATTGAATGCACAGACAACACTGACTTTCAACTTATTCAAGTAAAATTCCACATATCCTCATATACTGTGGAAAAATATGGTTTTAGTCCCAGTTTGTTAAGATAAAGCCAACAGATGAGTGGTAAGGAACAGTACATCAATATAATATCAGTTATATTATTGATGTACAAACAGGTCCCATTAGTTAACGTTAGTTGATGCATTAACTAACAATGAACAATACATATGTTTCATCTTTGCTAACGTTAATACAACTGTTCATTGTTAGTTCATTTTAATATTAAAATTGAAATGAATATTAAATAAGATTAATAAATGTATTTTTCATTGTTAGTTTGTGTTAACTAAAGTAGTTAATTAATATTAATAAATGGAACCTTGGAACCCAATTTTCTTAACAACATGTAGGTCTAAATGTTAACATTTAAAAATTAACTTTGTTTTGTTTTAACATGATAAATCTTACATTTTTAATTTGCTGAAATTAGCCTCTAAATATATCTGCTCATTTAAGTGAAAACAAAAGAACATGTAACAAGATTTTTACACTAGTTTTTTACAGTGACGAGGTGTTTCACTTAATGACCGTTTATAAATTAAGACTATAAATTAATAAAAAATGTCTACATGCTTTAGCTAAATGTCATGTGTATGTTCGGTTTTGGTTTAATTCTAGTTCCTGTTTCCTTTGTTCTCATTTTCCCGCCCCTGGTTTGATTCTATATGGATATGGTTGTTAATTAGTTCTCTACACCTTTTCTGTTTCTAAATTGATTGCCCTGTTTGTATAAGCCCTGAGTTCTCCCTAGCTCTTTGTCCTGTATTGTCTGAGTTGTGTTTTTTGTTTTCTCATGGTGATTTAATAAAGACTGTTTATTTTTGGATTCTCTATCGTCTTGAGCTTCTGGCCACCTTTCAACAACTTTGAAAGACTCTAAAAGACAAGACGCTAGGTTTGCTTTACACAAAGAGCTAAACAGTGTATTGTATAATGTAGTGAGCTAAGCTAGCAGGTAATTAAATGAAGCTTCACTACACTGAAGCTACCCCCCTGGGAAATGTAGCAAGCTAAGCTATACAGCAACATGGCAAAAGTAGTTTACTACATATAACTTAATTCCAAGTCAATGCTATCTCAGTGATCAATAAAACTGTCAGTCAAATAGATTTCTCGCGTGTCAGCCCAAGGAAAACACGAAGAAGAAGAAGTACCATCATACAGAAGTACTTCTGTTGGCTACACAGGTTCGTGTATGGCGGTGGTGTCACTTACCAATCCTTAGCAGTGTTATTTCCAATTTGAGCTTGAGCTTCAGAAATGATTGGGAAAATTTAGCTTGTGTGGACACTACCGCACTACTTGATCGACAAAAGAGCTTTGCTACCCAGTTGAAAAAACCAGCATATGCTGGTTAGGTATGTTTTGAAGCATGGCAGCTGGTTTGAGCAGGTTTATGCTGGTCCTTAGTTGGTCGTGAGCTGGTTTAAGCTGGTCAAATGCTGGTCCTAAGTAACTCCAGCTCAGGACCAGCTTAAACCAGCTCATGACCAACTAAGGACCAGCATAAACCAGCTCAAACCAGCTGCCATGCTTCAAAACATACCTAACCATATGCTGTTTTTTTCAACAGGGTACTGAAAAGCTATTTGATTCAGAAAACAGCGACGCTACCACCACGCTATTGAGAAATGTAGTTTAACTAGTAACGTCACTACTTGTAGCAACGCTACTGCCCAACACTGGAGCTACACAACACCAGAGCACATCTTCTCTATCTGTACATATTAGTCTCGCATAGCCAGACCTTCAGACTGATGGCAGAAGGTCTGAACTCCATAGCTGACTGATATGTAAAGCAACCATTGTTTTCTTTAGCATCATGTTTAGGGGTGTGAAAATGTTAGGTCTATTGCTGCACCCGAAATTGAATACTTCTTTACTTTATAATATGCGAAAAAAAGTGTTTAGTTGATTGTGATAAGCGCTCGTTGTCACAGTTGTAAAAACAACGGCTTTCTTCTTCCATAAGGGGGTTTGTCATCACAAAGGCTTTGTGTGCAGGCGGACCATTAAAGAATGCGACACGCATGTCTCCCAGAAATCCTAGAGAATTCAACCAGATTCAATTCAGATGACTTTAAAAAACTCAGCCGTTCAGCCAACGGTCCGTGGACGTGATGTCTGAAGCTGAGACTATATATACAGAAGTCGAATGACTGAGCTTTGGCTTTAAAGTAATCAAAAACACTCTTCTATTTGCCTGGCGTACTTAACAAAACTTCTAATAGTAAACTCTGCAAGGTTTTGTTAATAAGCAAATACTTGGCAGTCAGCGATGAGAGCCAAACAACAGCACTTGCCGATTAGCAGCACAGCAAGGAAAAGCTTACAGTACATTCGTTCTCTCATTGTAGTTTATTTAACAAACATTGGAGATGGATTGGAATGGAAGTGGCAGCTTGGGCTCGATTGAGCACTTTAGTTCTAGCCCTAGTTGACGTCTCAGCGTTCCGAGAAGCCTCAGCGCCTGGAAAGTCAGAGCAGCCCAGAGCACCGGTGGGCCAAATTTCCAAAGCATCCATCAAAATCTGCTGTTTTAAAGGTGGCTTTTCCACACATTTGTGAGAAGAAAGAAATGAAAATATGAACTTAACTCAAGCAGTTTGTTCACGGAACAATGGACGACATGCGGCATTGAGCATTTCTCATTCATTCACATCATGACTGGAGCAGACTCTATCAAGAAACCAAAGTCAGACTTGCTTGGACTTTTTTCAGGGTTTCCACTCTTTCATTCCATTAGCATTAGCATTCCTGGCACAGGACCCCCGGAAATATGCCATTTGAAATCTGCCATATTTGCTCATGGAACTACAGATGTTTTTGAGCAAATCACCTGAGATGCCATGTGACCTATCTTTCACGGAGCAGCATGAAAATGACATCATGTCAATGTTAACTAGAGGATGGCACCATATGAACGCACAGACCCAAACTCTACACCAGCAACTTTCCTGAGCTGTGACGCTGTGGCTAACTGTCGGTGGTGCATTTCACATATTTAACCCTGCAAAGCCCGACATATGAATAGTCCGTTTGAAATGTTTCAAGTCTATTGAAACATTTTAGACAAAATATAAATAAATAAATAAAAATCTCTAAAAGTTTTTGCATATGAAATATGATACAGGATTTATCAATTATGTAATTATATATTATGTTGTTTGCAACAACAACAACAAAAAAATATATATATATTTTCATTTCATAAAACAAGGCTTCCTTGCAAACAAATTTTGGAGAATATCAGAGTTAAGCAGGACATTTGAATTATTTTCTGAGATATTTCAGTAATTTTAGCATTTTCCATGACTGTAAAACAGTAACTCTTTTCTCTGGGACAGGTAGCTCAATGGCTTGTGAAAGGAGAAAATGTAACACCAGCTCACAATGTTCTCTATGTCATCTGGTTGTCAAGCCTCATTACAAACAATCAGGTTGCATTAAAATGTTTCTGGTTTATTTTAGCTATGAATATTGCATTGCTGACAGAATCTCAAAGCCCATTTACGGTTCGTTTCATCTGGTCAGTGTTCTCAGTTAGGGGTCTGTGCTTGATGCAAAAGACTCCTGTTAACTGGTTGATTACAAGAGACTTGAAGAATAAAGCCATGCACACAAATCAAAATCAGCTTGTAATGCAGGAATATGCACAGCAAGTGGGACTGACGGGTGGTTTCGACAATTTCACTGATTACAGAATCTGAGCCTCCTGTATGATATGATGTGTGGCAGCGGACTCAACTCACAACACTCCAAAGCAATCACACACATGACATTTGCATTTTGAAATTAAAAAAGAAAATCTAAGTGGGTTTGAAATCAAAGTAAGTTGGAAATTTAAGTCATGGTGTCATGGATTTCATGTTGTCATTTTCTATTCAGCACTCCTTAAAGCAGCTACAATGCGGCAGATCTCCAGAATGACCCTGAAAACTGTGGCCAGACAGCAGCTAAATGTCATTCAGCTGGTTAATGCAACTGTCTATATTTTGCAATGTCTTTACTTTGCACAGGTGTCAGAATATCAGAGTGAAACCAAAATTTTGTGACCCCGACAAACTACTATCATCCTACTAACATGTGGTATGACAGGTAGCAGTACTGTATATTAAAGCCCAACACATGTGCAGTGATCCGTGTTCCAGCTGCTGCCGCCCACAGTACCGCACAGCTGAGAAAAATAACACCTAATAAACAGGTGCGGCTGCGGCAATGGAAAGAATGACATGCAATCATTAAATATAGCTTAATTACCACAGACTGTCGAAAAATAAATAAAATTTCCAGTGGCCAGTTACATAAATTGCTTAGACTAGTCTTAAAACTAAAGTCATCTATTTTTTTCTTCAAGACTAGAACTAACTTAGAAAAGTCAGTTATATAAAAAGGTAGATCAGTCTAATTTGAATCAGAAAAGTAAGACTGATTAGCCCTAACTAACTGCTAGTTGGTCAAACTAGATCTTAAGTCACAGTCTTAACATAGAGGCTAAGTTTATGCAACCGGCCACAGGTCTTATAGATGCTAGTCTCAGCCTCTGACGTCACGCCCACAGTCCGTTGGCTGAACGTCTGATGCATACGGCACACTTAACTGGAAACACTTCAGGATTTTCGAAGTCGTCATCTGGTTGGTTAAATTCTACAGGATGTCTTGGAGACTTGTGTGTCGCGTTCTTTAACGGTCCGCCTGGAAACAAATGCCATGACACCAAAACCACTCATGGAAGAACGCATTTGTAACTTTAGTTGCGTCTCAAATGACGCACTATACACTATGCACTTAGTCTTATACACTATGTACTTGTGCACTATGTACTCATCCATGTAGTGTATGAATTTTACATGTTTATTTTGTCATTAAACAATGGAGTCTGATCCCCCCCTCCCCCTCCGCAATGTAAAGCTGCGACAGTTGAGTGCATGAAGTGTCCAACGTTCCACACTTCGTTTTTTCCGTTAATTTAGTGCATCATCCGGGTATTTAAAGTGCACTTTTTCTTTTTGGAATTTTCAGTGTGAACGCACTACTCGCACTATTTGTACTTAAAAACGTCATAGAATAGTGCACAAATACACGAATTGGGACGCACCTTGTGACAAGGAGCACTTACTAGGATCAACTAAACGCTGGATTTCCAAAAGTATGTGAAGTTCGCGGCTCCATTGTTGCAGTAAAACTTGCACAACGTTCTTGAATGAATAATTTATTAGATACACGCCGGTTTGTTATTGTAGGGACATCGACTTTACATTTTCACGTTCCTAAACATGACGTGGAACAAAACAAACTGTGACTGGTTGCGTGACATGTCAGTTAAACGTCCTCTTGGGCGGTCTTTGGCCAATGAAAGCTGCAATATAGAGTCCAGACCTTCTGCCGTCAGTCTGAAGGTCTGGCTGCTACACAAGACCATCCCTGCGTTCCATTCGGAAGGGCTCATCCCTATGCCCTAATCCCTTCAAAGGGTTTACCCTCCGGAGTGAGAGCTTCGAAGGGAAGAAGGGTGTAGGGGTCAAAAAAATTCTTTTTTTGGGAAGCACTTCTGCGTCATCTTAAAGAGACAATCAAGGAAGAGTAGATTGTGCAAGCTGCGCCCTTTGTTTAACGTTAGTTTATTTATTTATTTTTGGTTTATCGCACAATATTGTATATTGTGTCTATGTATTTGAAACATTTGAATGGACTGATAAAGGGAGCTGTAAAGTATTTTTGTTGAAGTACAATGTAATTTTGACCATAATAATGTACCAAATCTAACTCGTATAAATATTACAGTAGTATAGAAAAATACTATACATACATTTATAGGTAAAATCAAACTAATAACCTCCTGTACCCATTCTGTGACGTCAAAGAACTTCCCTGTGCAAAGGATCATGGGGGCCCGAAGTGTCCATCAGTTGTACCCTTCGAAATCCTTCATTCCGAAGGGCCCTTTGAAGTGGCCAGTTTTGAGCACTTCGGTTTGGAACGACCCTTCAATATGGCGGCCATGATTATTTTCACTCCGAAGTGCCCTTCGGGGGGGCGATATATCCCGTTTGGAACGCACCGTATATAGATGCTAACAAGCATTATAGCTGTCATAGACAGAGGTCATTTTATGTATTGCCCAACTGGTTATCTAATACGGTAAAGTGTAGAAGTAGATGGGGGGCAGAGAATGTGAATGTGTTCCTGTCATACATGAAAATAACTATATATATAGGAAATACAGTGTATATATACTCTACTGTTCACAAGTTTGGGGTCGGTAAGATTTATGATTTCAAAAGAAGTCTCTTATGCTCACCAAAGCTGCATTTATTTAATCAAAAACACAGTAAAAACATTAATGTTGTGAAATATTATGAAAACAGTCATTTAAAATAAATATTAATGCATTTTAAAATGACATTTATTCTTGTGTTAACAAAGCTGAATTTTCAGCATCATTACTCCAGTCTTCAGTGTCACATGATCCTTCAGAAATCATTCTAATAAGCTGCTCAAAAACATTTATTTTTATTATCAAAATTGATGAATAGAAAGTTTAAAAGAACAGCATTTATTTAATAGAAATCTTTTGAAACAATGCACAAAAAAACTTTTGAACAGTCATGTACAGTATAGAACGGTCATGTACAGTATAGAACTCAATAGAGGCAAATCTGCATGCAAATTTCACTATGGAGTGAACTGGGTTTCTCTCAACAGTGAATGGAGAGCAACAAAGGAATGGGAAATGGAAAACCTAGAGTGAAGAGATTACATAACACTCTGGGAGGGGAGGACAAATTGCTGGTGCTCCAATTTACTTGCATGCTTTTGTGCAGAGGACAAAAAGAAAAAGATTTAAACATTAAATTCTGTCCAACCATTGGTCTATAGAAGAATCCATAATTCATAACACTAGTGCTTCAGTGGTCCCCACTGTCCTGTCTATCTCATCACACACATGAAAAAGTCACAAGAGAATGTCCTCAATGTCCTGCTGTAGCAGAAAACCCTCAGTCAGCTCATCTTCAGACCTGCTCTAGGGTCAGTTTGTGTAGGCCATCCAATAGCTTTGGCTTTAAAGCAGTTTAGGTTCCAACCACAATGTTGTATTTGGTTTCCAAAGAAACCTTTTCAAATCTGGGAGCATGGCCATCTGTGAGCTCCGTAGGAAAAAAAAAACTTTCTGGAATTGGAATAAAGGACAGATATGTATGAGGAAAAACCCTGAGCGATCGTGCTCAGCAAAAAACCTACCCACTGTCAGTATGGCAAAGATGGAGACAGGAACCTTATTCTTCCGATGATGCTTCTGTAAACATGGAGATGAACAAAATCGATGCTGTCCAAGGCATAATTGCATTTTTTGAGGTTGTGCAAAATTGCGGATCTATTTGTTTCTTCTGTGTTCTGCTTACTGGAGCAAAACTTTTTAAAGAACTAGTCTTCAATTGAACACACTATGCAAATCTACAAATGACCTGAAATGACCAATGACACAAGACAATTTGTACAGGATGTCTCCTCAGCCATTTAAACAAATGCCAGTTAGATAAATATTTAGACATAACAATTGTTCTTTAAAAGGGGGAAACAGTAGACCACCCTAAAGAACCCTTTTCATACAAGCATTCATTCAGAATGATTTGATAACAGAATCAATTATACTAATATACTGTAGTAGCACAATTACTGACTAAACCAATAGAAATGTCATGGCCATAGAGCCAAAATTTGTGTCAGAAGAAAATCCATCCTTTAGAAGAGAGATTTATTTCAGGACTTTCACTTCTACCTCCTCAATAACCACAGCAACAAATCTTGGTTTCAAAGAGTAAGATGCTGTAAATTTGGGGGGGACGGGGGGATCTGAGAGCTTTTCCACTGACCACATCCTCAATTAAAGATCAAACAGTCCTTAACAAAAACTGCGGACTGGACTATAAGATTATACTATAATAAGCCAAGTAAAAAAATTGGCAAAAATACACAAAGCCAAAAGATTTCACTCAAATTACATGAATGAGCATTGGTTTAGAGTTACTGATGAATTTTGATGTAATATTTGCATACATAAACACCACATATACACTAAAAAAAAAAAATTAGATGTAAAAAATGCAGTTCTTTTCAATTTGTCTGTTCATCAAAGAATCCTGAACAAGATGTAAATTAATGAAATACTGGCCTGTGATACAACTTTATTGCTTATCTGCTCATTCACAAAATAGAAGACAAAGAAAGAAGCTATACTACTAATGTTTAAAAAGAAAGCAGCTTCTCATGGCAGATAATGCTAAAGATAGAGGTGGTGGATCAACTGTAAAATATGTGCTTTGATTCAATTTTCTGCAGCTGTGGCCACTTACAGTATGTGTCTTTTGATGAAAGAGTTGCTGTGACACATCTTAAAGGGAGTATTTGGAGACGTGGCACAGAAGAGGTCTATCCCCCTGAAATCAATTAAAACTAGTCCACAGTTGTTTAAGTTAGGACCGTGTCAAATATTTAGACATGCCATGTTTTTAATTCAGACTGCAAAGGAGAGCTGGCTCTAGACACGTGGACAAAATGAAATGTGTTAGACATATTTGAGAATCAGCTCTACTATTCTCTAGTTCAGCTGGATAAGCCGATTAGAAAATCAACATCATAGCATTTAACATGTTAAAGGAATAAACTGTTAAATCAAAATGCAAGTTGGCTCAAAGGAATAATTCACAAAAAAAAAAAAAGATTCTTACATCATTTACTCACCCTAAAGTTGCTCTAAACCTGTATGAGTTTCTTTTTTCTGTTGAACACAAAAGAAGATATTTTGAAGAATGGGTAACCAAACAGTTGCTGGCCCCATTGACTTTCATAGTGTGAAAATAGTACTATGGAAGTCAGTGGAGACCAGAAACTGTTTGGTTACCAAGATTCTTCAAATTATCTTATTTTGTGTTCAACAGAACAAAGAAACTCATACAGGTTTAGAACAACTTGAGGGTGAGTAAATTATGACATTTTTTAACCAAAAATTATTTAAAATAATCTACATCTCTGAAGAAGGCCAAAGACGTTGTGTCCATACATGTGCTCAACATCTGATCCATAGAAATATGTGGTTTACTACTGACCGATCTAGATCGATATTAGTAAAACTGGAAACAAGGGTAAAGTGGATATGACAGGCGATGCAATGACACGGTCCGTGTCCTGGTTAAAATTGCTGATTTCTCTTGATTTAAACATTGTTAGAAACGTTTGGGATAATATAAGTACACAAGTCAACAAAATATTTAACACTGTTCTAGTGGTTTTTGGATATTTTAATCTAAAAATCTTACATATTGTGCCTTTAAGGCATTACATTTACAAGACACAAGTAAAATTAACATTTTGACTTTGTGATTACTTTTTAAAATGCTAACTAGAAAAAAAAAAATTCTATTGAATTTAAATCTGTTTAAAAAGAGAGTTTTAGCACTGATACACAAAGTAATAAAGAAAACTACACTTTTTCCATTCAGTCTTACACCACCAACTAGCAATTTTACAGTTTAGAACATTGCCTGTTCCATTTGTAAGAACAGCATCTTTTCTCATTTCCAGATGTACGGCATGTCTGTAAATACTGTTATTTACACTAACTACTCTTGAAAGGAAAGAATAAACAAAAACTGTGTATTTTAGGCCAAATTGCTACTATTGAAAAGGTCAAGACTGTCACACAAAAGTGCTTGATTACAGCTTAAGCGGGTTTCTGAACCAATCAGATGTCTAGCTTTTCCACACCTCCGTCTAAGCTCTAACCCAGACCATGACTGCAACACCAATAAGAAGCCCACTTGTACCATATTTACCATTACATTGATATTTAATGTTCCTGGAAAAGCAAAAACAACTGCATATATTGTGTTAGTGAATATCATTTTGAGGAGTTACATTTAGTTTACTCTTTTCATTCTCAGCTCCTCTATTCCTGAAATCCTGCTCCTCTCTCAACTGATGTCATCTCTCTTGCGCACATACTCAGTGGGCGACTCTTCACACTTCACAGAAAGAGTTCAGGTCATTACATAGAGGATATGACCCCCATAAACACAACAGGATCTCACAACTCAAAGCCATAACCACCCACAGTGGAATGCAGACTCTCTCAATAAACATCATATAAACATCTATGAGCTGGGGGTCAAGAGGAAACTACATGCTCATGAATCTGAATTAGTGCTACATTTCATACAAATACAAAGTACATGATGACAGTTTATGGACCAATTTCTGCGTGGCACCACTTGTTTAAAAAAATATGTAATTTCTGATTTTGTGAGAAGCAGATTTAGCAAGTCAGGAGCTAAGTTTGTTCTTCTGTCCTCTAATACCTCTAGTACTTCTCAACCAAGTCAAAGTATATCACATTTGCATTAAATGCTGATCATCTGTCATCTACAGTGCAGGTGTAGCCAAGAACTACTTTGTCCTTATTCTCCACTTTTGAATATCACACGAAATGTAGTCAATGTAATTGCACAGTACTGGTTATTTGTCGCCCCCTACTGGATAGAAAACCCACTTTTGCAATACATGTAAGATCTTTATTTATGAATGCAAAAGTTTATCCAAATAAAAATGAACCCTAAATTAAAATATAGCTAAATTAACCATACAAGTCTAATAAAATATATTCTGAATATAAAATTTGTACTTTTATTGAGCAAGGATGTATTAAACTGGTCAAAAGTGGCAGTAAAGACATTATAATGTAAGAAAAGCTGCTGTTTCGAATTTTCTATTCATCAAAGAATCCTGGACAAAATGTATCACGGTTTCCACTAAAATATGAAGCAGCACAACTGATTTCAACATTGATAATAAGAAGAAATGCTTCTTGAGCAGCAAATCGGCATTTTAGAATGATTTCAAAAAAATCATGTGACACTGAAGACTGGAGTAATGATGCTGAAAATTCAGCTTTGCCATCACAGGAATAAATTACATTTTAATATAGATTAAAATAGAAAATTATTTTAAATTGTAATATTTCACAATATTACTTTTTTTTTTACTGTATAAAAGTGAGCCTAACTTTTTAAAAGTCCCCAAATTTTTGAATGGTAGTATAGATAAAATATAACTTACATAACTTTTAAGCAAAGTTACGATCAAAGTGAAGCACAGGGCATTTCACATGGTATTTCTGTTATTTTTATGTATTATTTCAACTTAACACAC
Organism: Anabarilius grahami; assembly: GCA_003731715.1. Classification (NCBI taxonomy): domain Eukaryota; kingdom Metazoa; phylum Chordata; class Actinopteri; order Cypriniformes; family Xenocyprididae; genus Anabarilius; species Anabarilius grahami. Next base: position 9,289,171 of record RJVU01044706.1, on the reverse strand, counting down.
TAAGAATCACAAAAATGTCTGAGCATACAATACAGATCTTTATTTGTGGGTCATTTGAGTGCAGATATACTGATGTGTTTGATTTCATCCACTCTGTTCTTGTGCATCTGGAAGGCCGGTGTCACCCAGCGCCCACACGAACACTGTTCACCGTACCAGTTAAACGAGCCCAGCTTTGAGCTGCACTTGGGACACAAAAGCTACAAGAGAGATTTTACAAAAGCTTTTACTTTGAAATATATTAAAAACACCCACAGAGAAACAAAATGGCACATTTATTGTATAGCCGCTACAACCTCTAGCAATTTATCAATCTTAAATGTAACCCTTTAACTTTTGTTAAAATACATATTTGTAAAAAGGTAAATGGACATATAGGAACAACTTTATGATAATTCTTTTTAATTGTGTGTCCAGATGTGTGAAGCAGTCAGATACTACCTGTCCATCCATAACACCTAGTAAGGCCTGCTCCATCCATTGCACTGGCTCTATAAAGTAGGATGTGCACTGTTTCTGATCTTCAGCTGCAGGGCTCACTATCCTCGTCTTCTTATGAGAGAACGCAGAGGCTCCTCCTCCCACACAGTGACTGAGAATGCTGGAGTGACGGAAAAGTGTGCGTCTGTTGGGAACAAAAGACAACTGCAGGTAATGACTTCAGTCAGTGAATGTGATTTCACCAAGTACAACATTTTTGTTGATCCTGGAACAGCATTCCAATCAACCAATCAGATTTGAGGTTTACAGTTTATGTCAAGCTTAGGCTTACAGCCAGGGTTAGGTGCTTCTACATGAGGGTTATTCATCTGTCATATCCCTCTGATATTAGGGATAAGTTAGGTTTAGGGGTAGGGATATGGTTAAAGGATTAGTTCACTTTAAAATGAAAATTACCCCAAGATTCAATCACCCTCAAGCCATCCTAGGTTTATAGACTTTCTTCTTTCTGATGAACACAATCTGAGTTATATTAATAAATATCCTGACGCATCCAAGCTTTATAATGGCAGTGAACAGGACCAATGAGTCTAAAGCTCAAGAAAGTGAATCCATCCATCATACTCCACACGGCTCCAGGGGGTTAATAAAGGCCTTCTGAAGCGAAGTGATGCATTTTTGTAAGAAAAATATACATATTTAACAAGTTATAAAGTAAAATACTTAGCTTCCGCCAGACCGCCTTATGTATTCAACTTACGAACAAGCTTAACTGACATCGCGTCAGTTACGCTTGTTTCGTAAGTTTAATACAGAAGGCGTAGGACGTAGCTTAAGCGTTTTGAACTGCGAGAGTTTTAAACTTTCTTCGGAAGCTAGATATTTTACTTTATAACTTGTTAAATATGGATAGTTTTCTTACACAAACACATCGCTTTGGCTCGAGGGTGAGTAAAGCTTGGGGTAATTTTCATTTTAAAGTGAACTAATCCTTTAAGACTACATTTTCGGACAGGAATGTTGTTCCAGGATCAACTAAATATTTTGATCCAGGAATATGTCTTTCTTGGCAAAATCACCGTGACCGACTTCAGCCGATGTATAAAAAAATACAGTACATAAAAACATATTTTACCTGCACTTTCTACATCTGTATACAGCTTCTGCATTCTGGGTTTGTGCAGGGTCAACAGCAAAGACATCTTTTGGCACATTCTGGAGCTCTGAATTGATCAAAATACATGACTTTAGTATTGATAAGTTTCTTTAAATAGTGTATTTAATAAATATATAGACCATTTAACTATGGGTGTATAAAGTTGAAATTAACACTTATTTACCAAATGTATTAAGCAAGTTTAAGTATTTACATACCTGGATATTTCTCTGTAATTTTCTTCAATCTAAACTGTTTGTATAAAGGATTTGTGGGGTCTACTTTACAGTCCATTAATTCATAAAGTGCCAGCTGGTCCAGAAACTCTTCATTCATTCTGAGAAAATGAGAGGAACGTCGTTCAATAAGAATGCTCTTCACAAATGTGTCGCCACAGAATAAATGATGAAAAACACTCACTTAACATCTGGTTTTAAATTTTGGAGTTTGGAATATGCATCCTGCAAATTCAGGTGTTTTGTTTTCATCAGGTAAGCGGTCACAACAGCAGCACTTCTACTTTGCCCGACATGGCTGCAAAAAATAAATAAAAATCAAGAAAACCAGTTTCTTAAAATCAAATATAATATTTATAAATATATTTCGTAAAAATATAATATATATTAATTAGATAAGACACTATAACACTTTCTTTCAACTTACATATGAATAAACAAACTGATCAGTAGTTCTTCAATTATATATTTAGAAGATGAAAATGCAACATTATACATAATTTAACATCATTAATTTATTACATTTGTGAATATCTGAATGTATATTAACTAATACACTGTTATAGTGTTTCTTAATTGTGAACGTTAAACGGTTAAACCTACCAATGCACAAGAACTGCTGGTGATTTGGACTCAGATTGTGTGCTGAAAGCCTCACATATAAAGCTGACACAGTCATCCAGCCTGCTCAGGAGATCTGTGGACGCATCATCCAGAGCTCGGACAAATTTCGTGTGGAATCCAGTCACAGTAGGTTCCTCTGAGTCAACGGTGAGAATGTGCGTTACACCAGCGTCTGTCAGGCTCTGAGCATCCTTCACATCGGACACAGATCCGATGTAGAGTCCAGCCTCCACTCCTATCATGGTTTACTGTGTAAACACAACATCACTTTTCATTTCGATATGCACGGAGAGTGCAACTTAGCTACAGGTCTGTTAATAACTGCTACATTTCCAAGGCTATTTTTTTTTTTATATATATATAAATTCATAAGAGAGTATTTGTAGATGTTATTACTTCAAAGGCATTTAGGCCGCAGCTCTTCTAAGGATACATTTAATGTAAACATAAACGTTACTGAACTCACATGCAACTTGCTATCAAGAAAGAGGTCCAGTAAAATAAAAAAGTCCGTGGGAAACAAAATGAACTTGTTCGTTCCGGACGGAACGCTATTGTATTATGGCTTCACGATACCTCTAGATGGCGTTGATAGGAAATAAATACTTCGTTGAGATTGCAACATTGACGTGGTATGATTTGTTTTGTCATTCTTGGCTATGTGATTTATTTTGCTAAATAAAGATTACAGAATTCTGTTGGCTAAGCATATTAAGGAATTCATATTTGCATCTGATTGCATTTTCTGCATTTTTAAAATAATAAAAACATTATTCATGTTTTTTTATTTTTTTTTATTTGAGGACTTCATTTGAGTTTTTAATCATATGTAGCAAGCTTCTGGGGACAATAGTTAAACATATAGGCCTATATAATTGACATTAGCAAATCAAATTTAAAAATAAACCCTGAGTCAGACACATTCTCACAAACTTACAACTGGACTACAGTCTGCTCTGTTTTTAGACAGACCTTTCTAGTTTTGTAGTATTTTATACCATCAGCATGTTCAGCAGAAGTTCCTCAAGAACACAGGCTTGATTTATTGTTGAACTGTTACTAAAGCAGTTCAAAACAGCATTCATAGAAGCTGTACAATATTGCCCAGGGAACTGCACTGTATTAGATTTTATTTGAGCTTCAAATCTCTTTTGCATACTATCAAGTTCCCATGGTGTGTTCTAGACCTGTAGTTCTGCCCTTTTGGAAGGCTTTTGGCTGTCCTGCATGTGCATAATGAAAGCCAACACTATGACATTTAAACAGGAGTGAAAGAGTCCAGTCCACTGCTCCTAATATCAGACACATGCTGTCTTTTTCACTTACATAAAGAAACTGACTGAGATATTAGACTACAATGGGATTAGAAGTCTTTGGTGAACATGATGGTGGAGTATTTATTCTCTATGGCATATCATGATCTTGATGAACATAAAAACAAGTCGTTGTACCATTACAGAGCAGATGCCTGTGCTTTAATCTGACTGGCCCTCTCAGGACAAGTCCAACTTAGCCTCATATGGTCCCTCAGAATCCCTGTCCAACCTGTTGCACGTATGTCTTTCCTAGGATGCAAAGCATTTGCACATTATCGCATGAAACCCAGATCAGCAGAATTGTTCTATTTTTTCTTTTGTCAGCGACTGTCATGGGATGATTAGGGCTATTGATTTTGGTAAGAGCATCAGAAATTTGCACCAGAATCTTCAGTTTGTCTAGACCCGCAAAGGCAGATTTAGGATTAAGAGCTTAAAGCAATGCAAGGACTGATGCTTCCTAGAGAAGAACATCTGTGTGGACCTTCTCCTGCACTCTTTGTCATTGCTTGAGACATTAAGGGTTTCAAAACTTTATTTGCTCTTGCAACAAGACATTGTTAGATAGGAAATTAATAGTACAGATCATTGTCGAAAGTTCCTCTTTGACTCAGATTTTCCATGAGGGAAATGTCATTTACGTTTATTGATTCTTCTAAAAGGTAAAAGGACATATACAAATGCATATTGCATTTACATAAATATATATGCATTTAATGTATTGTTGTATTTCTCACATACTAGTATTCATGATAAAATTGGTTTGTGCCAAATTGTGCCTATTAATTTCTTATTCAAATGGTTAGGCCAAAAGACCAGCTATAGTTTTTTTCTTCTAGGTTTCACATGTTGTCCTTTGTCAGAACTGGTGTTATTTTCTCAGAGAAACCCAATTCTGTGAAGAACTGATGAACTGAAAACATTTTAGTTCTGATTTCAGCCAAAGATCTCTGCCGCTCTGTGTTGTAGCTGTAGCTCTGTGTCTCTTCGTCTTTCTAACACTTGGCTTTCTTGTCAGTTTGACTTTATATGATACAGTTGCCCCAAAATGTATATGGACACTCGCTTAAAATGTATGTAAATTCACTTACTGAATTTAAAAAAAGCTATCAAAGTAAATCTGCAAACAAATGTTGTAAGACCTTTCTCATACCTAACTTAATGGTTTTTGAGTATTTTTCATTCTTTTAACAAGCTGGTCTGGCTGTTATAATATATTTTATTATTATTATTTTTCCAGTGAGGAATTTGGTTTGATCCATTGTTTGATCATTTGAAACCTAACAAATATATTTAGGTGAAATGTTTAGCTTAAAAAGTTTGCTATATTTCTTTAAAAATTATATAATGCAAAGACTTGTGGCTGAAGTGTCCAAATACTTTTTGTGGTCACTGTACAATAAAACTTCCTCTCTATAGCCTACACTACTTTTCCTCAAACGCACCTGGCCTTGGCAGCCTGTTTGAATCCTCCCTGCAGTGCTCGTGATTGTTATTCATTCAAATGACTCTAGCAGAGCTGAAGCAGAACTCATCAGAACATTAGTTCTCCTCAGCTGGCAGCCCAAGACGTGTGTGTTCTTAAGGCACAATTGATTTTGCCCTGTTGCTTCCTCTTTAAAGTTCACTCAGGGTAGCCCTACTTCAGCTGTTTCTATTTCAGTGCTTCAAGAAACGAGAGCTTCATTGCCAAGTGTGTTCCTGCATTTGCCTATGTTGATAAAATAAACCATTGTGTAATATATTTTTTGATTGCTGTTCTTTCCTCTTTTCTATTTATATGCATATTTAGCATAGCACTGGAGAAAGTGTCCCATGATCATGCTGACAGAACTTTCACTTCACATTTACTACTATTACAAAATATTATGGTTATTCTTTTCTGTAAATATGTGTAGTTCTGTTTCATTATTATTCTCATGTTTTCCATAGTTTGTGAAAAATATATATATTTAAAATATTTCTGTATCTCTATAGGCTGTGTTAACTTCAATAAATCCATCCATCGATCAATTTCAATTCAAGTTCAATTTTATTAGAAACCAACAAATTAAAGCCCAAAGAAATCAAGACCCTGTGGAGAAACTTATCAGAGGTCGGATTCGGACATGCACTTTAAACCTTTAACCTCTACCTACCTATTAATACCTATTAATTTGCCGGTTTTACAATGGTTTCCCCAAATACACTTCCCCTTTATATATATTTCATAGTTACTCCTCCTTTGTGTGCCTTTATGTTGGCTTAAGTTTAGCACCGATGTGTTGATCAGTATGTCACGGGTCGTGTCCCATGAGCCCCTCTGTCATTCGGCTTGAGTAAGATTTATGACGCACATCCTGTGGTGAAAGAGTAGCAAGACGCCACTCGTGAGGTAATGCTGGCCGTCCTTTCTGAAGGTCAACTCTGGCTCTCTTGCTTAAGTCTTTCTCTCACTTGGTTACAAAACATTTGGAGGAAATTTGATATTATTTCGCTCTGACATAATACTGTGTAATGACTTTCGATAAAGTTTAATCCACTTTTCTAGTATTCGATAAAGTCAAATTCATCTAATAACTGAAAATGTTTGGCTTTTCTTGTCTTACACTTTCTTGAGTGTATGAGTGTGATGATTAATATCCTGTACACAAAGAAGATAGTGTGCAACAGAATTAAGGTTCCTCATTAGACGCCTGAAGGCCAGAGTTTACCAGTAACCGCAATAAAATCACTGTAAACCCTAACGCTCAATATAATTAATTGGTTTAACTTAAATTGAACAAATTAGTTGTCAAATTAACTTTTATTTAGTATTTAGCACTTTTCTTTTTCTTTCAAGTTCACAGAACTGATATATTTTAAGTAAATTGAACTGTTTCGTTGTTTTGAGTTTTATGAACGTATTTCTTTTAATTTTAGACAAACTTAAGTTTAACAGAAACTGGGCTGGGATTTCTATTTCCCAGCATGCTGGGAAAGAGAGAGTAATTATTTTTTTTTTGCACAAGATTAATACTAAATTGGAGATTTAGTAGTGGTTAAAGTTTTGTTATGCTCATTAAGAAGAGTTTCTGTTAGTGTGGGTTTTTGGAGAGTTACCATCTTGGTGACATCTTGGTTTGGGAGCAATGTTAAATGCTATATATTTCTGCACTCATTCAGCAAGTGCTATACCATGCTATTGTTAACATGTTAGCAAGTTAGCATTTTCTGAATTAGCTTGTTATACCTAACCACATTTACACTAATAAAAATGTTAGTGTACTCAAACATTTCAAGTTAGGAACAATTAAAATCTGCCAGTTCTGCTTACTTAAACTTTGAATTTCTTAACTTAAAAAAATTGAGGCAACTGAACTTGTTTAGGTTTACAGTGTAGCAATTAATGTTTTTATAGCTGTGAACCAGATTTATTCAAGAAATTTGCAATCATGGTTTCATGCAGTAGCCTACTGCACACAAAATGTAAAGCTGATCAACATGCTGTTTTTTTTTGTGATTTGTCTAAATGGTCTGCACCAAAAAGAGGTTTCACACCCAAAAATTGCAGCATGTTTTGCCTTTGTGCTCAGAGATTAATGACCTGTGAGATTGATGATACATGGCGTGGTTGATGTCAGTGAGGTTTCACTCATTTGTGTTTGTGTGTGTGTGTGTGTGTGTGTGTGTGTGTGTGTGTGTGTGTGTGTGTGTGT
>RJVU01044706.1:9203900-9281671 GCA_003731715.1 Anabarilius grahami | reverse complement strand
GTGTATAGGGACTGATTAAAACATGAGGGGGCTCTGTTAATGAGTGTATGACAGATGGAGAACCACCCCCCAAACACACACACACACACAATCTATCCGATATGATCAGTCGAGCAAAGAGGAAGGTTGTTGCTCAAACAGGTTTTCACTTCACTCGATCAGATAAAAAGCTGAATATTATTACAAACAGACAATAGTCTGTTCTCCAGATCTCAGAAACAATGTTTAAAGGAATATTCCTGGTTCAATGCAAGTTAAGCTCAACTTCTCTCATGGCAATTCATAACTAATTTACATTATGTGACAAATTTGTATGGTTTTTTTATAATCTCATTGATTTTTTGTGCAATCTGCTTATGCGGGTTAGGTTTAAAGGTTGGGTTAGGGGTGGACCTTCATGCTTATGTATTTAAAAAAATTTAAAAAATAAATACGCTTTCGTATTAATAAAATCGTATTAATTTATATACAAAATACCTCATGCCATTCCAAACCTGTATGCATTTCTTTCTTCTGCTGAACACAAAAGAAGATATTTTGAAGAATGCTGTTAACCAAACAATTTTGGTTTGGTTGTCCATACAATGGAAGTCAATGGACACAAAATTGTTTAGCTACCAACATTCTTCTAAATTTCTTCTCCACAGAAGACAGAAAGCCACAACAGGTTTGGAATGACATGACGGTGAGTAAATGATGAAAGGCTATACCTTTAAAGGGTTAGTTCACCCAAAAATGTCATTTATTACTCACCCTCATGTCGTTCCACACCCGTAAGACATTCGTTAATCTTCGGAACACAAATTAAGATATTTTTGTTGAAATCCGATGGCTCAGTGAGGCCTCCACAGCCAGCAATGACATTTCCTCTCTCAAGATCCATTAATGTACTAAAAACATATTTAAATCAGGTCATGTGAGTACAGTAGTTCAATATTGATATTATAAAGTGACGAGAATATTTTTGGTGTGCCAAAAAAACAAAATAACGACTTATTTAGTGATGGCCAATTTCAAAACACTGCTTCAGGAAGCTTTGGAGTGTTATGATTCTTCTGTGTCGAATCATGATTCGGATCGCAACTCAAGCCGCCAAACTGCTGAAATCACGTGACTTTGGCACTCCGAACAGCAGATTCGATACGCTGATTCATAATGCTCCAAAGCTTCCTGAAGCAGCTGAAATCGGCCATCACTGTATAAGTTGTTATTTTGTTTTGTTTTTGGCGCTCCAAAAATATTCTCGTCGCTTTATAATATTAATATTGAACCCTGTACTCACATGAACTGATTTAAATATGTTTTTAGTACCTTTATGGATCTTGAGAGAGAAAATGTCATTTCTCTCTATGCAGGCCTCACGGAGCCATCGGATTTCAACAAAAACATCTTAATTTGCGTTCAGAAGATTAACGAAGGTCTTACGGGTGTGGAACGGCATGAGGGTGAGTAATAAATGACAGAATTTTCATTTTTGGGTGAACTAACCCTTTAAGAACAGTAATATTGTGAAATATTCAAATGTAAATAACTGTTTTCTATTTTAATATACTTTAAAATGTCATTTTTTCCTGTAATGGCAAAGCTGAATTTTAAGTGCTTTTATAAACATATTTTGTTTAGATTTACTTTTACTAGTGTTAATGCACCAGTAGATTACTTTATCAGTCAATAAAAGCAAGTTTGGACTTGATATTCATAAATATTAATCTGTGAGATTCAGTGAGACCACTCTCACATGGAAAATTAGCTTGAAGATGCACATTTCAGAAATTTGTGGCACATTTGTCTGGCTAGATGTGTACGTCTCTGTGTGTGTATTTGCCACATGCTGCCCCCAGACACGGGCTGTTGTCTGAGGAAGAGATGACCAGACTGCTCGTTTCTCCCGGCTGGCCTCAGAGCAGTGACTGTTAGGTTAAGGGGTGGGCCGCTCTGCTTTTAACTGGTGATAGATGATTGCAAGGGTGAGGTCTCCGACACTCTGCAACTGAATGGTCCATTGGCAGCCATTGTTGTGGACAAACAGCAGGATAATCCCGCAAGCCTTCCCTCAAATCTGCAGTGATTTAGAGGTTTTCTGGATCTCTCGATCACCTGATCTCTTTTAATTACATAATATTTAAATTACCCATATTAAAAGCAATTACACCTATTTGCATCGTGAAAAGTGTTTGCCGTTCTCCTTATTAATGAAAGCAACAAGATTGAATACAATCATTACGTCGCTCATGTTCGCACTGAAATCTAATCCTCATTCTTGTTACCCCCTTTTCAGCTGTAATATACTTTGCAGATCAGGGTGATTGTAATGCTCTGGAACATGTGGCTCCATTAGAGGGATAAAAGTGTGGTTGATAAATTGTCCTTTTAGTCCCTTTCTTTGACTCCACAAATTTACATTATCTAACAGGGAACAAATGAAAAGGCCCTGATTAGTGTGGAATGAGTTGGAAGAGAAGCCATTCATCTTTGTTAGCATCCCCCTGTGTTCTTTTATGTTGTGTTTTTACAAGGATGGGAGCCAGTGTGCTTTTCCCATTCGACAGCCCAGCTCATGGACTGACAGAGTGGTCATCACTAACGTTCTCTCTCTCTCTCAGTGTCCCTCTTAAACAGGAGTTCAACACTCTGAATGCTGGTGACTTCTGAATAACCTCCTGAGGTAGTGGGAGCTCACCCTTAAATGACCCCTTACTCTGAAGAGATCTTGGGGGGCGTTGAGGGGTCTTCAGACCCTCTGGTAGCCTTGTGGGGTCTGAGTGCTTGGAATTTGGAGAATTTTTTTTCCCCTCTCCAAAATCTCAAAGGCCATGGTCAGCAGATCTTGCACTAAGCAGTTTGTGGACACAGAATATTATGATAATCCACCAACCCAGTAAAACTGCAAATAAGAATGCTAATCTAAAATAATTACCTGGTGTTGATAGGTTTAATGAAAACTGTTCTGATTATTATACACATGTTGTAGTATTAAACATTTCATTGTTTAGAAATTATATATTTATTTCATTTATAAACTCCCAATTACATCTGCTTGCTTTCAGTCCATATATTTAGCTGAATGAAAACATTTAAATGAGCATTAATTTTAATATCAAAATCGCTTTATTGACACTATACGAATGTTATAGTGTGAAACTCTTTAGTACATGATCCACCAACACTGCAGTCATGTATGACAATAAAAATGAAAAAGAACTATGATAATAAAGCTGAAATATTAACATTTTTCAAATCACATTCATTCAAAAACCAAAAAACAATTATTTCTTATTCAAAAAAAGTAGCTAGTATGTGCATGCTGCGTTATACAAGCTAGCCGTATTGTATATTACCAAAATACCTTGTACAGTCTTAAAAATAATGGTTCTGTATTTGCATTGATTATTCCATAAAGAACCTTCAACATCCATGGAACCTTTCAATTGCACAAAAGATTCTTTATAGTGGAAAAACTATAAAATCTCTTCACACTAAGGAATAATTGTTGACTAAAATGTTCTTCGGGGACCCCTTTCTTCCAAAAATTGGCATCGCTGCGAAAACGCCTTTTATTTTTAGGAGTGTATGATGGTTGACAAAATATTTAGTAAAAAAATATTTCATTTGTTTTTTGTTTTTTTGTGTGTGAATACGTTATTATAAAAAAAACAACAACAAAAAACAGTATGTTGTATACTTTTAACTTTGTAAATTATACAGCTTCAGTAGGCTGTCACTGGGAGAGGTCTGGCCCTCGCCACCCCCTCGGTGGGGCCCCAAGTGTGCGCAGCGAATCCTCAGTCAGATCGCGGACAGCAGCGGGGAGATGCTGCCGTCCAGAACGGCAAAACAAGACACTTTACGAGAAAACTGGACAGTTCTTTCATATTCGTCAAAACATGGATAATAACGACACATATCTTCATCTCAGTAAGTGCTTCGTAGTTTTACGTCTTATTTTGTTCCCGGAAGTCTGTGCTGTTTTCTTTTCAAGCCTCTGTGTTTGCGTGTCCCCCTCATGCCGTATGTTATCTGAAGTACGGATTCTTCAGACGGACTTTGTACGATATGCTCATAAATTGTACGTGCGTGAGTTATCGGCGCAGTCGTGTCATGTGTATTGACTTGGAACCAGTGCCAATGTTAAAATCAGGTGATAAAGATTGTGCCTCTCAGTCAGGGTCAGGGGTTGGCACTTTAATTGCGGTTATGTAATTTATAGCTTTCCAGAGCGCCTCTTGTTAAACTGTTTGCTGTCGAGTAGTTATTAATGGCTCTCAGTTGGTATCTGGACAGCAGTGTGTCGTGGGTTATTTATTTATTTAGCAACAGTTTGGCTCTTAGAAGGTGGATAGTATAAAATAACCCAGACAGGATCAACTATTCACGAGTACTGAAGATCAGAACAGATTTTAAATCAACTAGGCGACATGTGGAAAATGTTTATTTTTACACTTATCATGTAGAATGGATCGCTATATTTGACTCAGTCCTCAAACTTAGCTAAATTTCTGCGGAACATGTCTGACAGATCATTTCATCATTGTGATCAAAGACTTCACAATCTGAGCAGTAGCCTAGCGGTTGTGAAATTATTTAGTTCTAGATTAATTATGTCAACTAGCCTAATGTTTTATCACTTAGTGACCGTTAAGAGGACATTACTTCAACGACCACGAATGACTTGTTTAATTTAGTTAGGAAAAAAGTCCTAAAACCGGTTTAATTTGATATGAATGAAGGATCATCCTCCTGCATGAGAATGGTTTACTGCTTTCAAGCTTGTGAGTGACTGAAGCAACTCATTTGTCGTCCAGCTTTTGTTAGAATGACTGATTTAGCGTGCATTAAACCGCTGAAATATTACTTATCACCTGTACAGTCAATCATTCAAGTCTCTGGGGTGAAAGTGTGTGGACATTTCTCACAAAGGGCCCGAACTGCCTGTCACAGCACATAACATCATGCCTGGAGTCATTTTATTGCCTTAATTAACACCCTCCTTGTTGTGTTTATTAATCTCACCCCAGCTACCGTTGTTATTCAGTGGCAAATTGTGGACTATGAAGACTATTTTTAGATTTTCTCAGGCTCTCGATGAGTTGCGCGCGCTCTTGTAATGTCAGTCGCTGCCTCGAGCTGCGCAATTTGCGTTACGCGCGTGTCATTTCATGCAGAGTTTTCGCACGCACAAGGCCTCAACGGGGTCATGTTAAGAAACGTATAGCCTATATAGCTATTTGTTATATATAGCAAAATAAATGTGGAAAAAAAAAATACTGTTGTTTTTTTGTTTTTTACAAAAAAAATCTAAAACCATAGATCTTTGCAAGCTATTCGCTATATATTTACACATATCCTATATAGGCTATATAAGGGAAACAGAAGAAAAATGATCATAAAAGAGGTGTCTGCAAGAGGGCTACAGCTGCATAGAATTTCTCCTAATGTCTCCAAATTTGGAATGGACAAATCATATACATCTGATGATTCATGACTGTATCCTGAAAGAGAGAGACCTTGGCAGGCCCTTTAGCAGTGTTGTCGTCGTGTGTTCAGCTCATGTTCCAGTAAACAGTGAATAGAGTGCATGATGAACACATAAAAGGCCAGTGTTGTGTCTTGGGTGTTTAAAGACCCTTTTTCTTCCTTGTGTTTGAGGTGGTCTCTTTAGATAAAGACTGCCGTATCCTATTTCACCTTCACTGTTGCAACTGAATGCAAGTGTTGCCTTTCTCATGTTCTGAAAAGAAACCTGGCAACCATTGGTAAGACTGACCTCTCATCTGTGTGTGTTTGCTGTTGAAAAAGTACGGAATGATTTAAAGGGTTAGTTCAGCCAAAAATGAAATTTCTCTCATTAAGTACTCACTCTCACGTAAGACCTTCGTTAATCTTCGGAACACAAAGTAAGATAATTTTTTATCCTCAATAGAAAGCAATGAAATTCCCACATTCAGGGTCCAGAGAAGTAGTAAAAACAGTTAAAATAGTCAACGTGACAACAGTGGTTCAACCTTAATGTTATGAAGCGACGGAAATACTTTTTGTGCTCAAAAACAAAACAAAAATAACGAGTTTATTCAACAAATTTGTCTCTCCCCTGTCATTCTCCTACCCTTTTTTCGTTGCAGCTCTTCCAGGTTCTACGTCAGGACGCCGACTCAGTATTGGCCAAGGCCTGTTCACGTGAGCAGCACGACGCATGCATATGATGCTGACGCAGGAGCCGGCCAATAATGAGTTGGCGTTCGGACGTAAACACGGAAGCCCTGAACTGCGTTCACTGCGTACGAGTCTGACAGGGGAGAGATGAATTTGTTGAATAAAGTCATTATGTTTGTTTTGTTTTTGCGCACAAAAAATATTCTTGTTATTTCATAAAATTAAGGTTGAACCACTGTAGTCACTTTGACTATTTTAATGATGTTTTTACTACTTTTCTGGACCTTGAATGTGGTAAATTCGTTGCTTTCTATTAAGGAAAAAAAAAACCTCTCGGATTTCATCAAAAATATCTTAATTTGTGTTCCAAAAATGAACAAAGGTCTTACGGGTTTGGAACAACATGAGGGTGAGTACTTAATGACAGAAATATAATTTTTGGGTAAACTAGCCCTTTAACGTTTTATTGAATTTTACTACAATAACATAACACTGTTGACCAAATCTGTTGGGATCGGGCTCTGCATGCATTTGGTTTGCATTAAATGTAGACTTTAGCTATTCTAGACATACACAAAAACACTGGAACACAATGCCTGATCCATTTGATAACATTCAGTCGAAAAAGCCCCGCCGTCAATGGTGAGCATCTTCAACACAGGCTGGGTTGTTATTCAGCTTGCTAATCTAATTGACGATTTTTCTGCCCCAGTTATGACAGTCTCTCCCAAGGACAGTCTCAGAGAAAAACCATGTTCCAGATCACTCACCCAATGCTCTTGGTTGTGTCACTTCTATTCGAAGGTCATTCCTAGATAGAAATGTATTTCAGTAGCTTCTGTACTTACTCATCTGCATCACTTTCTGTAATATCAATTATCATATTAAATTAAAATCAAGTCCCGCCCCACATTTTTTCTTGTCACTCGAATATACATCACAATACGGAAGAAAAGAGCAAACTTTCGTTTCGTGACGACTTTAAGAATTTGAAAAATATTTGTCTTTGAAATAGTGATTTATAGCCTGTCTATCAAATAGTTTTATTAAACACACTACCACAAAGCCAAATCAGCACACATTCCTTCCCTGACATTTAGAACTAAACCTTATTATCAGATTTTGGGCTTGCATCAATAAACCAGTTCCCCTGTGAGCCACAGGATGATAATCTCTTTAATCTGAGTAGGTAATCCAGCATCAGTCCGCCACACATCCCCAGGGGAATTCTTCCATCCAGCCTCACCCCCTTTATTCATGGATACTTTAGGATCCAGCATATATCTGTTCCTGAAAAGATAAACAAACAAATTAACTGCAGGTTGCCAAATTGTGAAGTAGGTCATGGCGGTGGCTAAACAGAAAAAGTCAACACACTCATGGCAATTTGTAACTTTTTTTTTTGTTTTTTTGTGTGTGTTTTTTTTTACAAATTAGTGGCTAATTTTGTACAGTCTCATTTTGCTTACACCTGACTGACAGTTAGGTTTAGGGGAGGACTTTCATCCTTCGTTTTCAAAAAAAAAAAAAAAGTTTCCATACAAATCACATCATACGAATTCATACAAAATTGCCAGATCATTTGTGACTTTATTCAACAAATTTGCATGATGGAATTGTTCTCTCTTTGAAGTGCCATTCTTGAAATATGTACAAAGCAGTAAGTGCAATCAAATAACTATGATGTTCTTCTTCAAGGTCTTACTAAAGAAAACACAGTGTTCTCTAGAGTCGAGGTTTCTTTTCTTTTCTCTTCTTTTTCAAGCTAGACATCAAGGTGTTTGTGTTAATAGCATTTTTAAAATGCTATTCAGTTGAACTGAGTCCTCTCAGGGTTTGTTTGCAATTTGAACGAGTTCAGTGAATTGTTTTTTATATTTTACACCATTATAAGTACTCAAAAAGAGTCCTGTTTAAAGGGTTTTTAAAATTAATTCAGTTTCTTATGGCTCCTAAATTATCTAAGTGACCACAGGGCTACTATAGACAATATATTATAAAGCCATCAGTATAATTGTGCAACAATACACTTCATACGCAAATCTCCGCTTTAATATCCTATTGAACGATTAGTAATGACAGCCTTGTGTGGCTTTACATGATGCAGCCATATGGTGTTCTGATTTGCTAAGCAAGCTTATTGAATTTGTTTGGATGATTGAGTGTCTGTATTGATCTTTCATAATCTCCACTAGAAAGCAAATTTTTGCTTATCATTCTGTCACAGAGATTTGCTGAAAAATCAACATGTAATCACTTCTGAGGATCCTTGACCATATGGATGTGTTAGGATACTGTACTTTGTTTGGGGTTCATAAGATTTTTACAATGTTTTTTTAAGCAAGGCTGCATTTATTTGATCAAAAATAATGTTTCTTAAAATATATTATTTTAATTTGTTGTTTGATGGCAAAACTGAATGTTCAGCAACCATTACTCCAGTCTTCAGTGTCACATGATCCTTCATAAAATCATTGGCGGGCTGTAGGTTTAAATCTACTCCCTGTTTCCTTTTTTTCTGACTTTAAATGTGTTTTATAGTGGAATGTATTTGAATATCACGTTCCATCTGCTCTCCAACCAACAAGAGTGAAAGAAAGTTGATGTGCCCTTTGAACATATGCACACCCAGTCATTCCAAGGATAGCTGTTCCTTCAGATCAGAATGTGACATTTAGAGGTCATTGATACCACCAGGACACGAAGAGTAACAGGCTTGAATAAGTGTGGGTGCTGAGGATAGCTTTTACATGGTCATTCAGAGTTACACAGGGCATGTCACTGTGGCAGAGCCATTTCAGTGTGAGGAGCAGGAGGCATCACAACAAAAGATACTGTTGGAAAACAGCCGCTCTATCATGCCTTTAAAATACAGCGAGAGTGAGTGAAAATGCCTTGCTGGGATGATTTGACTGACTTTGAATTGAGTTTGTGCATGTGGCTGATTGTAGCATGACTGTTAAATCTAAAACGTGTATTGTGAAGGTTTTGTGAGGATCTAAACTGCATTTGCTCTTCATTTTGCATGATGGACTCTTTATAATTTAAAAGCCCATGTTTTGGTGTTAGTATTTAATCTGAAATTGCTATTTTAAGATATTTAATTTATCGTAAAATAAACATTGCTTGATATATAAGTTCATACTATTTTAATCTCTTTTAAAAAAGGAGCTTTAACTCTATTAGTCGACCAATCACGTTTTTTAATGACCAATGCTGACATCTAGAGAGCTGATATAATGCCCATATACATTTTACAATTCAATGATGACTATTTTACACATTATTTACTCAAAATTCACTAACAGTGTTTATGTTGATTATCCATTGACAAGGCTATCGGTGGATATCTCAAATAGACAAATATTGTCCGCTTAATTATCTGGCTGATATTGGCCTGTCATTTGTTAAGTTACAGACAATTCATTTATATGAGTTTATATGAAGTAGGCTATAAATATTATATATATGAAGACTTCAGATGCAAAAGCCTCTAAGTGCCATCTGAATTTTTTTTCTAAAATGAGCATTTTTTATCAAGCTTGTATGTTTATGTTCAGTTATTTCACTTTAATGGCAATGAAAAATACCTATTAATTGCCATTAAAGTGAAATTACTGAACCTAAACATACGAGCTTGATAAAAATGCTCGTTTTAGAAGAAAATTTCAGACGGCACTTAGAGGCTTTTGCATCTGAAGTCTTCATATATAAATATTTTAGCAGCTTTAGTAGTAGCATTTATTTATTTATCTGGGCGTTTATCTGGGCAATAACTTTTTAACTGTGTGTATTCTTAGTTATCTATCTATCTGGGCAATAACACATTTTAACTACGCGTACTCTTAGTTATTTATTTATCTGTTCTTAAATGTATAAATCTATTTTTATTGTGCCGCATACTGGATTGCTCCAAACTGAATTTCATTGTATTAAATATGCAATGACAATAATAAAGACCTTAAGGCCTTATTGAGCATGTGTACATTTTGCACTATTGAGTGAGAGATCCGAAATTTGATGTGTCTGAAATTTGATGTGTGATGATCCATGAGTGCTTGCAGTCACTGCTAGTCACTTTTTTGACCCCTACCACTGTGCAAATGCCACCAACCATTACCCCATCACTGACACGGCCCCCAGATTACTCACAGCATTTCTAGCATGAAAATGTCAAACTGTCACAATACATCTTCTGCATTTATATAGTAGAAGAATAGAGAAAAGAGAGAAAAATTAACAAGTCAGCCATGTATTCAAATCGTTTTCAAGATTATTAATTATTATTCTCATTATGTAAATCATTATTAATAAATTAATTACAAATATTTTAATTCAATATATATTTTTGAAATACTAATAGGTAAAAATATTAATTTGCTAACAAAATATTAAAATTCTAAGAAAAAAAATGTCAGTTCCATTTACTGTTGATGGCGGATACAGACCCAGCTAACAAAAATATGTTCTAAGAACGTCTTACTAAGTTTCACATTAAGATATGAAAACATTATTTCTGAATGTTCTCTCAATGTTCAAAATGTCCAGTTTATTAAATTGTTTAAAACATTTTTTTCTTGGTTATATGAGCATTAAAAGGATAGTTCACCCAAAAATTACAATTCTGTCATCATTCACTCACCCTCAAGTTGTTCCAAACCTGTATGAATTTCTCTCTTCTGATGAACACAATAGAAGATATTTTGAAGAATGTGGGTAACCAAACAGTTAACATTGACTCCCATTGTATTTTTCCCCCCATACTTTGGAAGTCAGTGGCTACCTTCTAATGCTTGGTTACCCACATTCTTCAAAATATCTTCTTTGTTCAGCAGAAGAAAGAAAAACATACAGGTTTAGAACAACTTGAGAGTGAATAAATGATGACAGAATTGTCATTTTTGGGTGAACTATCTCTTTAAAGGAACATTCCATTGTATAATTTTTAAACAATATAAAAACATTACTTCTGTTCTCTGAATATTCTGAAACCCTAGTAACATTTAAAAAATGTTAAATGAGCATCCAACTAAAACATTTCAGGAAAAAAGTTCCATTAACAATGTTTAAATAACTTTTTTGTGCTAATGCTTTGAGAACATTTTTAAAGACCAGATAACTTTGAACGGATATTCTATTAATGTTACTGGAAGAATGTTTGTTCATAAGTTTGAAAAAAACTTGCCACAGTGTTAGCTGAAGTTCCTAGAATGTTCCCTGTAAGCTGGGGACTAATCACCTCTTTCTGTTCGTAGGTTCTTCTTTGCAGGTAACACACGGTCACCTGAGCTCTCCTCCGTCCCAGCCTCCTCTCAGCTCCATGGTGGCCCACCATCACCCCTCCATCATCAACGGTCTAGGGTCACCATACTCAGTCATCACTTCCTCCTCCCTGGGTTCGCCTTCAGCCTCCATGCCCACCACCTCCAGCATGGTTTATGGCGCACTCAACAGTCCACAGGTACAGTCCAGAGAAAGACGCCGTGTCTATGACAGTGGTTCTCAACCAGGGGGTTGTGGAAGCAAACTTCCATGCAGGCCTCAAAATGACTTTTAAATAAGACAAAAGAAGAATTAATGGTGCAGTAAGCGATTTCTGAAAAACGCTGTTGAAAGTAGATTGGACCGAGAACCACAGCACACTTGTAGTCAGTCAGCAGTAGGGGGCGTATACACTCATGATGGGGGAGGAGAGGGAGTGAACAAGAGGGAGATTTGAAGAAAGACTGTAGAAAGAGAGATGGCTGAGAGACATTACAAAAAAGAAAAGGTCAGAGGCATATCACTGGAAAAAGAAGGGTTATGATCAGGCAAGAGCTTTAGGACCTGCGTTAATATTAGAAAATCTTTCTAACGCTGGAGAGACCTAAGCGGGAAGGCCTGAAAACAGGCGCCAAGGTTGCTTTATTTCTTCTCGATACATGATGAGTAACATTGCTTTTGCTCAAGCGTGCCGNGATCTTCCTCAGATGTTGATCTTATCAAGCGCCACAAGAGTTCTGAAAGTGAAGCCAAAGCGTCTCGATCGCCCCCAGGTGGCTGAGTGCAGTATAAGTCATAAACCCCGCCCTCTCCATGTAAAAAAAAACGATTAAATTACACTTCAAATAATTTTTTCCAAAGATGGTTTCTGTCATTTTATGTATTTTTTATCACACTTATGTAAGTTCAAGTGTTAGTTTTAAAAAAATAAGTTTTAGTTAGTTATTTCATTATATAAAAACGGGGGTGTGATGTCATGATTGACAGCTGTGATTGACAGCTTCTCTGAGTGAAGTAGTCACTAAGGCACCAACTGACTTTTTTGGGATTTTTGGGAGGAGATTGGAGCTTTAACTTTAATTTTACATTTCCATAGCTGTTTATTTCACACCGACATAATGAGTTTTTCTGCCGTAAACTGTACTAAAGGATTCTTTGGGAATGCGCTTTGATAGTGCACAGCTTCACTCCATGCTCACTACTGTGTAGAATCGGGTCCCGAGTTCATTACTGCGCAGACTCAGGTCCCGAATCAGCACAAAATGTCAGCACCATGTTGGGACATTGGCGGCTTCACTTTTCTACAATGGAAGAAAGTGGAGGTGGTTTTGCTGTGTTTCACAGAACTAAGATGTGCTGTCTTTCGCTTGAATATACTCATGTGTCATCTTCGCTTGTTTGTTCATTTGCATTACTATTGTAAGCCTGGAACGTTAAGAAATCTTCTCCGACATTAATGTGTCCTACCTCTTGCCTGATCATAACCCTTCTTTTTAAAGTTATATTCCCCTGGCCTTTATCTCTTTTTTTGTATTTTCTCTACCATCTCTTTCTTTCCATAGTCGTTGTGTTAATGTCTGTCTTGTGCACTGAGCTCTCTCTTCTCCCCCATCAGTGTATACGCCCCAAATAAGTGTGTTTTGGTGCTCGGTCTGATCCACTTTTCAACTGCGTTTTTCAAAAATTGCTTAATGCACCTTTAAATGAATAAAATCTTAAAACGCAATGGGCATTTCTATAATGAATATATATTTTACTAGTTATGGCAAGCTAGTAAATTCATTGGTTAAAAACAGTGGGAACACTGAATATTCAGCTCCTAAAACTTTTGGAATCCTGAAATTTAATTATGTAAATTTTTATATAGTTATAATTATTGTAGTTACTATTTAAATTTACAGAAATTAGGCCTTCTCTTAGATCAAAATAAACGTTGAAGAAAAAAACTTGGGCTAGGGAGCTTTTAAATATTGTTGTAGACAGCTGAGTGCCTTGGAGTCAAAAAGGTTGAGAATCACTAGTTTATGAAACATTGTAATGTTTATATCATGACATGGAACATAAAATCAGATTTTAACATCAGAAATGACATTTAATGATTCATATACTAGCATACTTGTGCAAGGATGAATAGAGTACAATATCCTTTCTAAAAGAGCACAACCCCCACCCAGTTGTTTAATAAGCACAACCTTTTTCTTTTCTTTGCTTTGGATCATTTGTGCTATTTCATGGAAGAGCTAGTAGAACATCCAAGCTTCCAATCAGAGAAACTTTCACTGCAAGAGGCAGCAATGCAAATTCAGAATGCTCTTTTAATGTATCTCTCCTTTCCTCTGCAGGGCCTCCCTCCAGCCCGAGGGAGAACAGCCCATTCAGTTTAGTCTAGCCTAAAAAGAGCTAATGTAGCGTGACGGACAGCCCTAGTATAACCTTGGCTCACATGGAGAGAGATATCATTGCGTCGAGGCTGCGCTACAGCGGGCACAATATGCGACAGTTCAAGAAAGCTGTGGAAACCTGCCATTCTATTAGCTGTAAATAGCGTCGTGTGTAAATGTCTCGCTTGAGAGTAGGGACGACTCTATAGAGGAATGCTTCTTGTGAGCGAGGGCCAAGAGCTCTGAATAATATATGGGCTATAGGCAGCAGATTAAAGAGAGTGAATGTGATGGTGGTTGCTGTGCATCACCTTCCCGGCATCTTTCTGCCTCACTGAATGGCTCACCGTTTCAGGATAGCGCTCTCAGAAATGAACATGTTTGTGTGAGTGTGAATGTGTGTGTGCATATCTTCCCTTTACTGTGCGAAACAGTCTAAATTAACATTTCTGACTGTAAAAAAAAAAAAAAAAGGCCAAGCCAAAAATGGCAAAATATTTAGGTCTATAACCATTTTAATCACAAATCACTGGTCAGGAAATTAACAAGAATTGGACAAATACTGTAGAAAAATAACCCCTTTGTTTTCTTTAAATGTTTAAGGACAGGACGAAGAGTCAGTGTTGTTCCACTCAATGCTAATGGTTTAAAACTGTTCATGTGTAGTTGAAAAAATGTCTCCAAGTTTGTTTGAGGTAATGTGACCAAATATTCACTTATAGGGTTCAAATCTGGACTCTGACCAGGCCAAAACATGAGTCTGATGGACTTGTTCTCAAGCCACTTCTTGGTTGTCTTTGCCATTTGGCAGAGCTGATGCGAGAACACACGAACTGAGGGGCATTCATAATTCTTGAAGGGTCCATGGGGGGGGGGGTTCTATATATATATATATATTCTAGAATATATATATATATTTTATATCTATATTCTAGGGGCTCTATATTCTATCTGAGCCCCCAGCGTTTGTTTTTTAAGGTGGCCGTTATTTTAGATCATTTTGAATGTATGAATTCCTTGGCGACGCATCATGCAGCCACACTATGACATACAGTATCTCACAGAAGTGCCTCACTTCTCTACAAAACATTTTTGTAAATATTTTATTATATCTTTTCATGTGACAACACTGAAGAAATGATACTTTGCTACAATGTAAAGTAGTAAGTGTACAGCTTGTATAACAGTGTAAATTTGTTGTCCCCTCAAAATAACTCAACACACAGCCATTAATGTCTAAACGCTGGCCACAAAAGTGAGTACACCCCTAAGTGAAAATGTCCAAATTGGGCCCAAAGTGTCAATATTTTGTATGGCCACCATTATTTTCCAGCATTGCCTTAACCCTCTTGGGCATGGAGTTCACCAGAGCTTCACAGGTTGCCACTGGACTCCTCTTCCACTCCTCCATGACGACATCACGGAGCTGGTGGATGTTAGAGACCTTGCGCTCCTCCACCTTCCATTTGAGGATGCCCCACAGATGCTCAATAGGGTTTAGGTACCCTCAGCTTCTTTAGCAAGGCAGTGGTCGTCTTGGAGGTGTGTTTGGGGTCGTTATCATGCTGGAATACTGCCCTGTGGCCCAGTCTCCGAAGGGAGGGGATCGTGCTCTGCTCATTCATGGTTCCCTCAATGAACTGTAGATCCCCAGTGCCGGCAGCACTCATGCAGCCCCAGACATGACACTCCCACCACCATGCTTGACTGTAGGCAAGACACACTTGTCTTTGTACTCCTCACCTGGTTGCCACCACACACGCTTGACACCATCTGAACCAAATAAGTTTATCTTGGTCTCATCAGACCACAGGACATGGTTCCAGTAATCCATGTCCTTAGTCTGCTTGTCTTCAGCAAACTGTTTGCGGGCTTTCTTGTGCATCATCTTTAGAAGAGGCTTCCTTCTGGGACGACAGCCATGCAGACAAATTTGATACTGTGTGCGGCGTATGGTCTGAGCACTGACAGGCCGACCCCCCACCCCTTCAACCTCTGCAGCAATGCTGGCAGCACTCATACATCTATTTCCCAAACACAACCTCTGTATATGACTCTGAGCACGTGCACTCAACTTCTTTGGTCGGCCATGGCGAGGCCTGTTCTGAGTGGAACCTGTCCTGTTAAACCGCTGCATGGTCTTGGCCACCGTGCTGCAGCTCAGTTTCAGGGTCTTGGCAATCTTCTTATAGCCTACACCGTCTTTATGTGGAGCAACAATTCTTTTTTTCAGATCCTCAGAGAGTTCTTTGCCATGAGGTGCCATGTTGAACTTCCAGTGACCAGTATGAGAGAGTGAGAGCGATAACACCAAATTTACTATATCATGAATTATGATATATTTCAATTGTCAAATATGTGGAAGTGAATGTATTTGGTGTTTTAAAGACCTTTATAATGATCATGTTAGTTGATGTAACGTGCGAAGAGTTTGCACCGCAATTAAGAGGAACTAGCTACATCTACATAATCGGATTTACATCACGTAAATTCATACATTTTTCCTGAAATAAAAAGAAGTGAGTGGCCTGTGAACTGGGAGAAGAATAGAGTAAACTTTGTTTCATACACAGTGTATCTGATGTAAATAAAACACTTTGGCAAATTATAATTGAAAGGATTATTATATTGCAGCTTCCATAGACATCAGTGTATGGAATTTGAATTTAACAAACTATAAATGTCTTTTTTTATATAGTACTGCATTTAAATGTCTATTTTTAATGTCTGAAACCTCAAATAAACATTACGTTGTTGAAAACACTGAATATTAGTGATAAATGAAAGCACCATGCGCGTCCATGAATTCAAAAGCGCAAAAGCACATTTGAGTTTAACAGTGACACACTGAACGTTTTAATCAAACCGTTGCGATCGTACTTGTCAAAGAGTTAAAATCAATCCTGTTTTGGGGGTGGAGGGGGGACAAATTGAAACTGAGGGGGCACAAATCAGATTTTCGGGGGCAATGCCCCCTCGTGGCGCCATGCCTGCCATTTGGACAGGAGCATTGTCTTGTTGAAAAATAACATCTGATCATTCTTTGGAATAACAACTTTTCATGTGTAGGACGCAAGCCATTCTGCAATATTGTCCAGTACATCAAAGCATTAAATGACTTTTCACAGTTAAGTAGCTCAGCAACTACCACCAGCTAAAAAGGCTCCCCACACAATGATACATCTTCCTCCATGCTTCACTATGGTAGAGATGCATTTATTATTATATTTCTCCCCAGATTTTCGAAGACACCGCTCTGAAAGTGCATATTCAGTACAATTAAGCACACTTCTTTTTCACAAGGGTTAAAAAGCTCATATTAAAGTGTGACATTATTCTGGTATGGAACTCCTGCTTTTAACTATCCTGTAAATTCAAATAAAGTCACAAGCATTTTTGTGCAGCAGGAGCTGGTTTGATGTGTATAATGCTTGAAGGCTGAGATTAGTGCACTGTTGAGTTGAAAGCTATATAGTGCTTCTTTGCAAAGTTAGGGGAAAGACAACATTTTATGAAATATGCATTAACAGTTGCACAGCTCCT
Source organism: Anabarilius grahami (assembly GCA_003731715.1). Taxonomy (NCBI): domain Eukaryota; kingdom Metazoa; phylum Chordata; class Actinopteri; order Cypriniformes; family Xenocyprididae; genus Anabarilius; species Anabarilius grahami. Next base: position 9,264,335 of record RJVU01044706.1, on the reverse strand, counting down.
AGTTTCATTAAAAATGCACATCCTGACATTGTAGTTCATGTTCAGCTTTTTAAGCTATTATTGGTCTATTGACCCGTTGGGGTTTAGTTGGTTTGTTTTCAATTTCCATTCCTTGACCTTTCTATCTCTCTCTGGGCATGTGCGTCTAATTCTATAACAGCCATCTGATCTGTACTTGAACAGGATCTTGTTTCGCTCATAAAACTTGCCATGTCAAGTATTTGCTGCCCTCTACTGGTCAAGACAAAGTTCCTTTTTTTCACTTAGCCAGTACTTCGATTGCAATTAATGATTTTTAAGTACAACTTTTAGCTGCAGCACTCTGAAGTTTATATTCCATTGTTGACCACATAAACACCTTGAAAAGTGTATACTATACATGTCTAATAAGGCTCAAAGCCACAGAGGGTGAATGCAAAAGCTGTAATAAACATTCACCTTCAGTCAAAGCAATAACATTACGTGATCCAAAGAGGAACGGGAAACCACTCTCACACACACACACACACACACACACACACAAGCTTACTCCGTTGTTTGTTTCTCTCTCCTTCTTCACAGATGAACTCTCTGAACAGTGTTAGCAGCTCAGAAGACATTAAACCTCCTCCAGGACTGGCGGGATTGGGCAGTTACTCCTGCAGCAGCCCGGGGTCCCTCTCCAAACACATCTGTGCCATCTGCGGAGACCGATCCTCAGGTAACGACCCTCATACAGCACCTGCGCACAAGGACATGTTTAGTCATGCTGATATTGTCTTTGACTGGAGCCAGACTGAAATTGTATTTCTGGGTATGCTTAAAGACAAATATCTTTCTCTACCTATAGGGAAACATTATGGTGTTTACAGCTGTGAAGGATGCAAGGGCTTCTTCAAGAGAACCATCCGAAAAGACCTCACGTACACGTGTCGAGACAATAAGGATTGCCAGATAGACAAGCGCCAGCGGAACCGCTGCCAGTACTGCCGCTATCAGAAGTGTCTGGCCATGGGCATGAAGAGAGAAGGTGGGCGACACAAATGAAAGAGACCTTCATCAATGACTTGTGTAGGCCATTCGAACAGTGATTGTGTATTATGAAGTTTTTTTTGTCTGTACAGCGGTGCAAGAAGAGAGACAGCGGGGTCGGGAAAAGAGTGATAATGAGGTGGAGTCCAGCAGCAGCTTTAATGAGGAAATGCCAGTGGAGAAGATTTTAGATGCTGAGCTTGCAGTGGAACCCAAGACTGAAGCTTACATGGAGTCCAGCACAGGAAACTCGGTGAGACACCTCATGAAGTCTTTTAGAAAGCAACGTGATGTTCCTCTGAACTGTATTTCATTTTTATGTTTTAACATTATGGAATTCTGATCAATAATAAAGATATTATAAAAAAGCTTTGAATGCACACTATTGTTCAAAAGTTTGGGGTCTGTTTTTGTTATTGTTTTTGAAAGAAGTCTCTAATGTTCACCAAGGCTGCATTTATCAAACATAATTTAAAGGGTTAGTTCACCCAAAAATGAAAATTATGTCATTTATTACTCACCCTCATGTCGTTCCACACCCGTAAGACCTTCATTAATCTTCGGAACACAAATTAAGATATTTTTGTTGAAATCCGATTGCTCAGTGAGGCCTCCGTAGCCAGCAATGACATTTCCTCTCTCAAGATCCATTAATGTACTAAAAACATATTTAAATCAGTTCATGTGAGTACTCGGCCATCACTAAATAAGTCGTTATTTTGTTTTTTTGGTGCACCAAAAATATTCTCGTCGCTTTATAATATTAATATTGAACCCTGTACTCACATGAACTGATTTAAATATGTTTTTAGTACCTTTATGGATCTTGAGAGAGGAAATGTCATTGCTCCCTATGCAGGCCTCACGGAGCAATCGGATTTCAACAAAAATATCTTAATTTGCGTTCCGAAGATTAACGAAGGTCTTACCGGTGTGGAACGGCATGAGGGTGAGTAATAAATTACAGAATCTTCATTTTTGGGTGAACTAACCCTTTAACAACAGTAATATTGTGAAATATTATTCAAATGTAAATAACTGTTTTCTATTTTAATATATTTTAAAATATCATTTTGTCCTCTAATGGCAAAGCTGAATTTTCAGCATCATTACTCCAGTCTTCAGTGTCACATGATCCTTCAGAAATAATTCTAATATGCTGACTTGATGCTCAAGAAACATTTCTTAATATTATCAGTGTTGAAAACAGTTGTGCTGCTTAATATTTTTGTGGAAACTCATACATTTTTTACAATTCACACAATTTTTCAGGAATCTTTGATGAATAGAAAGTTCAAAAGTACAGCATTTATTTGAAATAGAAATATTTTGTAACATTATAAACGTCATGGCTATCACTTTTTTTTTATTTATTTTTTTTTTTATCAATTTAGTGCATCCTTGCTGAATAAAACAATTAATTTCTCTAAAAAATATATAATTACTCCAGCCAAGAGAAAGATAAATAATAGCTCACCTATGAAGTGTCACACTAAAGTGGTGACAAATGTATATATTTTTAAACTGTCTGACATTTAATTGCAGACTTTGGTGCACTCCTAAAATATTTTTATTGATCAATATTTTTTGTCTTGTTTTACAGGAAAAAATATCTAAAAATCCTTAAAACTAGATAAATTTCAGAAAGAAAAATGTGTATATGAGCAAGACCTTTTCTTTTACAAAGAATATACCTTGAATTAAGTTATTTTAATATTATTTTCATATTAGTTTTGTTATTATTTTGTATTTTCTTTTGCTATTATATATTATGTTATATTATATATTAGTTTCTTTTTTCTTTTGCTATTATAGCTTCTCAAAAAAATGTATCTCGTTTTAAGGATGGGTAACAAGATATTTTGCAGTGCATTATAAGGGTCTTTTTCAATTAGACAAGCAGGATACTAAATCAGAAATTCACCATTTTCTCTAAATCAAATTTTGGTGCTGTCTTAAGAAACTATTGGGATATTGTCAATGGCGATAGCCTAGTGGGCAGCGCGCCGTTGTGCTTCAGGTGATCCGAGTTCGAGTCCTCGCTCACAGACCTTTCCCAATCCCGTCCCCTCCCTCTTTGCTTCCTGTCCTATCATAATAAAGGCAAAAACGCCAAACATAAATCTTTAAAAAAAAAAGAAGAAATTATTGGGATATCAGAGATTTCATTTAAAAAAAAAAATTCTCTATATAGTCAGTACTTTAATATGTACATATTTCTGTCTCTGATTCTCAGACAAATGACCCAGTGACCAACATCTGCCAGGCCGCAGATAAGCAGCTCTTCACTCTTGTTGAGTGGGCTAAAAGAATCCCGCACTTCTCTGACCTCCCTCTGGATGACCAGGTCATCCTACTACGAGCAGGTCATTATCCCTCTATTCAGATGTTAAATGTGTCTGTAGAATGTACCACCCGATCTCACTGTGTGTGTCTGTGTTTAGGTTGGAATGAGCTGCTCATCGCTTCATTCTCACACCGTTCAGTGACGGTTAAAGACGGGATCCTTTTGGCCACCGGCCTACACGTCCACCGCAGCAGTGCTCACAGCGCAGGGGTGGGCTCGATATTTGACAGGTCAGGTTGCATCACAGAATCTCCCCACCTCAAATCCACACTTAAAAATGTGTGAATGCATGTCCTAAAAAAGTATCAAACCAAGTGAAATTCCTTTTCAAGTCGGCATGAAACAGAAGTTGCGATAGTCTTTCCTTCCCTATTGTGATGTACTGTATATCTGAGTGAAACAGCTTCTTGAGGAAAAATAAAAAATGAAGGGTGGGACTTGATTTTACATTTACATTTACATTTAGTCATTTAGCAGATGCTTTTATCCAAAGCGACTTACAAATGAGAATAGTAGAATCAAATCAAACTCAACATGAGAACAACAGTATGTAAGTGCTGTGTGAAGTCACAGTTATGTCAGTAAAGTGCTTTTTTTTAATTTATTTTTTTTTTTTTTATAAAATACACAAATAGATGGAAGAAGAATAGAAATCAAAGTAAGTGCTACTATTACTGGGTCAAGTGCTGACGAAAAAGATATGTCTTTAGCATTTTTTTGAAAATGGCTAGAGACTCAGCTGCTCGGATAGAGCGCGGCAGGTCATTCCACCAGCCAGGAACAGACCCGGAGAAGGTCCGTGAGAGAGATTTTTTTCCCCTTTGTGATGGCACCACAAGGCGCCGTTCACTTGCAGAACGCAAGTTTCTGGAGGGCATGTAAGTCTGAAGTAGTGAGTTAAGGTAAAACGGTGCAGAGCCAGCGGTCGTTCTGTAGGCAAACATCAGAGCCTTGAATTGGATGCGAGCAGCTACTGGCAGCCAATGCAGAGTGATGAAGAGAGGAGTGACGTGCGATCTCTTCGGTTCGTTGAAGACCAGTCTTGCTGCATCATTTTGTCCATCTAGATTGATTAGATGGCTGTGGTTTGCCATTGCTCTGATGTCATGTGAGTGACACGTTGTCCCACCCTGGGGCTAGTAAGCACACCATCAGAGAAGATTATTTTCCATTCATTGATCCCTCTGCATTCGAATAAGTCACTTTCATTTGACATTATCCAGTATTTGTATCCTTTTCTTTATATTATTGAATCCTTGTATATCCAATGTACTAATCTAAATATAATAATGTTTACAGGGTATTAACAGAGCTGGTGTCTAAGATGAAGGATATGCAGATGGACAAGACGGAGCTGGGCTGTCTAAGAGCTATTGTCCTCTTCAACCCAGGTAAAGATCTGTGCCGAGCCTTCAACTCTCAGAACCACCAGACAATTTCAATTAACCTAATCAGACAGATAGATCTGCCTAAAGTCAAGTCACCTTTATTTATATGGCATTTATACATTGTTTCAAAGCAACTTTACAGTGATAAACAAGAAAATAATGATTCAGTGATGCAAACAGAATTCAGTTCTGCTGTAAAGCAGCACTAAAAAGACAATAATAGACAGTGATTAGTCAGTTGAAATCAGTTCAGTGTTGATTCTGTTCGATTCAATAACTGTAAAGTTCATCAGTTATGAAATGAGTTCAGTTCATCTGTAAAGCAGTGATGTCATCATAAAGCTCAGATTTTATGTTAATTTTAGAATTGCAATTAATTATAATAAACAATCATAAAATCTTTTTTTGTATATATAAATATCCACCTTTTTCCTAATGAGCCTACTGCGTTTTTAATTATGAGAGGCACTTCCAGTTTGGGTAACTTCCACTTAAAAAAAAGACTGAAATTAATCATTTCAAATCATAAGGTTGCTCTACAAATAATCCTTATCTGTCAGTTTTCCTTCATGTCTTTTTTTCAGACATCAAATTTTAATGTGATATGGTATCACAAGAATATCTATGGCAAGAGCTCTTTTCAGTCACTGTGTTATTTTCCTCCTGATTATTTCCTCTTTTTTTTTTATACCACTGTAATAATATGAAAAAAGACAACATATACTGCTCACTTGTGGTCTGCTCTCTCGATTTAATTTACGATATATCCCTAGAATAATTCAATAGAGTGCACTGAAAATCTCTTGTTTTTCTCCCCAAATCCTCACATCTCTTTCCAGGTTTGTTTTCATACGGATGCTTTAAAATGTAATGGTCTCCCCTTTTTAATTCTAATCCTAACTGTGTTTACTGGAATGTTTCTAAAGCAGGTAAATACCGTATTTGTTATCTGTCAAAATGACAGAAAGCACTTTGAAATATTATCACTCAATGCTAAAGTAAATAAACACTTTTGATTAACGCAACTACTGTATGTTACATAATATAGACATACTATTACAGTGATATTTAACCGTTCGTAATTGTGCTGCGGAAAGAATCAAGCTTCTGGGGTAATTCATGGTCTGTTGAAAGTACTTTGTTAATGCTTTTACACTTTTCAATTTAATTGTAATGTTCGATGGTTGAAGGGTGAGTAGTATAATGTCAGATAACATTGCACCCGGTTTTTGAAAATGCTTATTATTCCGTTCATAGAGTGACCTTACCAAAGACTTTTGGGACTTTGACCTGAATGATTGAAAAAATTAATTTCTTGTTCAGACAGCAACATTCAGTTTTATCAGGATGATGAAATGCACGTGTTCTTATGTTTTATGTTACTGTCCCTTTTATAGATGCGAAAGGATTGTCAAACCCATCAGAGGTCGAGGCATTACGGGAAAAGGTTTACGCCTCACTGGAGGCCTACACCAAACACAATTACCCCGATCAGCCTGGCAGGTAGTTCCCGCACTGCCACCTTGATATTTTATTGATGAAACAGCACTTCTGTTCTTCTTTATTTTAAGACAGACTTTAGCTCTTTATTAGTGTAAACAGATACAGTATGTAGGTCATACGGGTACAACTGTGGAGTCTAAGCGTTTTTTTTCCCTTTTCAGGTTTGCCAAGCTGCTCCTCCGTCTGCCCGCTCTGCGCTCCATAGGACTGAAGTGCCTGGAGCACCTGTTTTTCTTCAAACTCATCGGAGACACACCTATAGACACTTTCCTCATGGAGATGCTGGAAGCACCGCATCAAATCACATGACAAAAGTCTTACTGCATGTAAATACCCCCCAGCGCACACTTAACCCCATTATAACAAAAAGAAGTTCTTATTTTTTACCAAGCACAATGTGAAGAAAAAACAAACATACAAAAGATTTGTATTGGTATTTTCAAAGAAAGAGACACTGTTAAAGTAAAATGTAAGAGTACTGTAAACCTTTATTTTGTACATAGATTTTACCAACTGTGATAGCTCCAACAACTAAATGTGAAAATATTTAATTCAATGCAAAACTGTATAAACAGTCACCAGCAATGAGTTTAGAATTCTGTGAAAATAAAAGTCTTTTCAAATGTTTTGCTCTTGCCTTATTTTGAACTAATCTTTAGACAGTTGTGCATACAGTTGTGGTCAGAATTATTGGCACCCTTGGTAAATATGATCAAAGATGACTGTAAAAATAAATCTGCATTGTTTATCCTTTTGATCTTTAATTCATAAAATTAGCAAAAATCTAACCTTTCATTGATGGAAAAGAATTGAAAGTGGGGGGAAAATCACATTATGAAATAAATGTTTTTCTCCAAAACACGTTGGCCACAATTATTGGCACCCTTTTATTCAAAACTTTTTGCAACCTCCTTTTGCCAAGATAACAGCTCTGAATCTTCACTTATAATGCCAGATGAGTTTGGAGAACACCTGACAAGAGATCAGAGACCGTTCCTTCATACAGAATCTCTGCAGATCCTTCTGATTCCCAGCTCCATGTTGGTGCTTCTTCTCTTCAGTTCACTCCACTGATTTTCTTTAGGTTTCTGGACTGGGATGGTCATGGCAGAAGCTTCATTTTGTGCTCAGTGACACATCTTTGTATGGAAGATCCAACCACGGCCTATTATTGGATTTCAAGCATAAGCGGTCAGGTTTTGATTTTTTAACTGTTGGTATTTGATAGAATCCATGATACCATGTATCTAAACAAGAAGTCCAGGACCTCCAGCAGAAAAATAGGCCCACAACATTAAAGATCCAGAAGTATATTTAACCGTGGGCATGGGGTACTTTTTATCCATGTGTGCACCAAACCCATCTGGTGGGTTTGCTGCCAAAAAGCTATTTTTTTAGTTTCATCTGACCATAGAAGCTGGTCCCTTTTGAAGTTCCAGTATTGTCTGACAACTGAATATGCTGGAGATTATTTCTAGATGAGAACGGAGGATTTTTCTAGAAACCCTCCCGAACAACTTGTGGGGAAGTAGGTGCTATTTGATTTTGTTTTTTAGGCTTTCTGAGACTCAAGACTCGACTAATCTCTCACTCAAACTTTCCTCCTCACTGCGCATTAAGACGATTTAAACACACACGTCCTCTTCCAGGCAGATTTGTTACATATTTAGTTGATTGGAACTTCTTAATTATTGCCCTGATAATGGAAATAGGGATTTTCAATGCTTTAGCTATTTTCTTACAACCACTTTCTATTTTGTGAAGCTCAACAGTCTTTTGCTGCACATCAGAACTATATTCTTTGGTTTTACTCATTGTGATGAATGATTAAGGAAATTTGGCCTTTGTGTTTAGACATATTTGTACTCCTGTGGAACAGGAAGTCATGGCTGGACAATTTCATGCTCCTGGTCACCCTGCTGTGCTAAAAAATGTAAATAAGAATGTTTTATTTATTTTTTACAGTCATATTTGATCATATTTATCAAGGGTGCCAATAATTCTGACCACAACTATATATACACTTAGATACAAACCTTTAACAAACAAGCTATACAAATAAGAGTTGTAAAATGAAACCCAGATTCACCTTCCTTTGTTTCAGAAACACATTCACAAGCAGTTTTCTTGTTTAAATGAATCACGTTATTTAGGTATTTGGTGTTTGTTTGTTTTTTTGTTTTTTTTTGACAAAAGTGAAATTCTTTAAATCTTTTACTATTACTAATTTATAATATATTTTATATATCTTATTATAAATATATTTATTTAATGAAACAACTAAAATATGAATACTATTTAATGTAACNACAATGTTACATTCCAAGTAAAAAAAAATTTGAGGTGTCATAATGTTGTTCGGGTCTGTCTGATTATTCTAAATCAATTATTTTGTGACTCACTGGTTGGGAAACTTTTTTTCCCTAAAATTAAAAAGCACTTGTAAAACGTCTGGAGTAGGCTGAAAAGAAACACCATTAATGCGTTTCTCAGCAGGCATGAATGAAATGTGCTTCTTTCATCTGTCTCTGTTGAGTGTCTAGACTGATGGTTTTTATGGAACTGAAAATGCACTTTATGTGTTCATGTGTTTTGATAACAATGCCATAACAATATGTGATTATATGATTTCTTCAATAACCATAGGCATACCACAAATGCAACAAGATAGCAAACAATTCAGTCTCACCTGTGAAATGGGTGCATCAATATTTTTTATCTGTTTCAATAACATTTCCTGCTTATTCACATCAACGGTGCAAAGTAATAGTGGTGGATATAACACACATGAACAAGCAAACGCGTTGAACACTGGATTTGATCCATAACAGGTCCTAAAAACACATTTTCTCTGACTTGTATAAATTTAATCCACAATCCATCTCTGTATGGATTGTGGATCCATTTAAATAGAAATTTATTTCATAAACATCAGTTTACCAATATGCACTGCAAAAGTTTGCACAATTATATAGCTGATGAGAAACCATGAAATTATATCACTATTGCCCCTATATCTACACTAGATTACTATAAGTCAATCTCTTTATTTGTACTGTCATTATTCATGAACATTATAGATATAACAGAGATATAACAAGTATATATAACTATATTTGAACCCAATATATTTAATGCATTAATAATAATACTATTTTGTGTATATATATATAGGACTATTTTTAATAACATGCAGTATATACAAAAATGTAGGGCCAGTAAGTGTTTTTTTTAATTAATACTTTTATTCAGCAAGGATGCATTAAAAGTGAGACTAAAGGCTTTATGTTGTTTCAAAATATTTCTATTTCAACTAAATGCTGTTATTTTGAACTTCCTATTCATCACAATATACTGATGTATCATAGTTTCCTCAAAAAAATGAAGCAGTTCAACTGTTTTCAACATTGATAATAGTAAGAAATGTTTCTTGAGCACCAAATCAGCATATTAGAATGATTTCTGAAGGATCATGTGACACTCAATACTGGAGTAATGATGCTGACAATTCAGCTTTGCTATCCCAGGAGTAAATTACATTTTAAAATATATTCAAATAGAGAACAGTTTTTTAAAAACTGAAATAATATTTCACAATATCACTGATTTTACTGTATTTTTGATCAAATAAATGCAGCATTGGTGAGCATAAGAGACTTCTTTCAAACATATTAAAAAAGAGTCATATATTTAAGAAATATATTTAATAAAGTTACGTACACTGTACAATATTACACTTTGAAATTCAGTTAATAACCATTTAGTGCGTCAGAAAATATTTCATAGGTTACATGAGTTTTAAAAGGTCTACAAGATATATATTTTTGGCTTCGAAGTGATGACTGAGCAATCAGTAGTATGATACAAACTTCACAGTACTGTGTCAATAACACCTGTGGTGCAAAGATGAACACATCTGTAACAGTGCTAGAACAACACTGATATTGTAATGTGAGACACTCAATAAAGTGTCTCTTAAAAACCCAAAGTAAGAACATGCATGGGCTGTCTCTAAGGTTTTGTTTTTTTCATTTTCTCGAACTTTGTTCAGACTATTAACAACAATGTCTGAACAGAGTCTGACTGTATTGCCTTTGATTGTTGGGGACATGTGGACTAATGCGTCTGAATAGTGGGTGTCCCTGAGGCAATGTTGACTTTTTGAAGCACAAGACCAAACCAGAGGATTGAAATAATCACTGCAGTGTGTTTGGAGGTGTGGTACACTGCTTTAACATCTGAAAGACATTACTTCAGAACAAAAACCATTTCCCACAAAGAGGATGTTTTCTCTCTCTCTTAAGTTTCTTCACAGCACATGGTCATTTTATTGAGACAGGAACTGAGAGAAAAGCTGAAACATTTATTACATGGCACAATATAGTTTTTTAATGACTACATTGTTGGATTTGGTTTGATTTTGGGTATTAAGAGGTCATTACGCCACCATCCTTCTCAGTTCGGCTTATGAAACAACTTTGGCAGATATATGAGACATATACATACCTTATCAACCACACAAACAATCACCAAACACTCAAATGTTCTTGACTACCTACATAAAACCAACTCTTTGGCCAGATTGAGTGACTCATGAGAGTGAAACAAGAGAAATCTGTTGGGCTTTTTGGTGATAGTTACATAGTTTAATTTTCATGACCACATTAGAAAGGTCAAACACCATCTGTGACAACAAAATAAAGTCTAGGAAAAGTGCAGGACCTCTGCAATGACATCTTTTGGTTTCTCTGAATTTGATTAAAAAGCTTCATTCTGACCCATAAGCTGACCACATTGGGAACATTTATGCGCTCAAATCCAGTATCAGAACCTCTGGACACTAAAAATTTTAATAGCCATAATAATAATAATAATAATAATAAAAAAATCAAATTAACCGTTTATCCCACTGTGGAACATTGAGATCCAAGGACATTTTAACAGAGGTCACTCTTCTGTCAGCACTGCAGACAAATGCACTGGTGCTGTCACTGCTGCTGTTATCTGTGTTTGTGTGTACCGGGTATTCCCTCCGTTATGGGGACCAAATGTTCCCACAAGGATAGTAAATCCATTACATTTTGACCTTATGAGAACATGTTTTGGTCCCCATGAGGAAAACAGCATATTTATCATACTAAAAGAAGTGTTTTGAAAATCGGGGGTATGTTTAAAAAGTAATACGCTCTATCTACTCAATAAAATTGTGGCAACAGATTACAAGCAATATTATTTATTAAATTCAACATATAAGAATTGAGTTAGAATTAATCAAATTAATTCCTTAAAAGTTAACCATTTAAAATGTGTAAAATTAGCAAACACCATTACAAAAAACTCAAACTGACATAAAAAGCAAAGAGTCAAGCTGCCCAACTAAATGAAACACTTATCACCACAATGGTAACCAAACATTTTCAATAAAATCAACATCAACATCAACATCTAAACCTCTGTTAATTCATGTGTTTCTCTTTTCTGCTTGTTATCATCAGGTGTCTTCAATGTTGGCAATAAAAAATAAAGAGTTCTTAATTAATCTGTTATTCAGGTATTTTTGTTTAAATTTTACTTAAATTGTACTCATTTTAAATGGTTGACATTTAAGGAATTAATTTGATTAATTCTAACTCAATTCTATTTGTTGAATTTAATTAATAATATTGCTTGTAATCTGTTGCCAACATTTTATGGAGTAGATATAGCTTACCTTTAACAGTGTGGGGGATAGAATATACAGTTTGTACCGTATAAAAATCATTACATCTATGGGAAGTCCCCATAAAACATGCAACAGTGTGTGTGTGTGTGTGTGGGAGGTTTGAACCTCTAGTCTTTACATCATCATGCTTTAATTGGGCTGCAGTGGTTAATTAAAGTTTCTGGCCAACAGGAGAAATCCAGCTGCCATACAATATAAAAGAGACAGAAGTGCCCAAGGACAGAACAAGGTGAGATCGCTATTTCGGTAAGTCTTTCTCTGCACACACTCAAAGAAATAATTCTGACAGTGTTCACTTTATTTTCAAACAGTTTGTTTTGATTTAACACCATGAATCAGGTTTCTCATTCAAACATGATTTCTTCATGTTAAATTGACTTGAAATGGTAACTTTTATGTTTTTGAAAGATGTTACTTATGCTCATTAAGGCTGCATTTATTTAATAAAAAATACAGTAAAAACAGTAATATTGTAAAATAACTTTTTCTATGTGAAAATATTTTAAAATGTTATTTATTCCTGATGAATTTTCAGCATCATTACTCCAGTCTTCAGTGTCACATGATCCTTCAGAAATCATATCTAATATGCTGATTTGCTGCTTGAGAAATGCTTATTACTGTATATTATTATTATTTATTATATAAAATGTTGAAAAGAGTTTTTGCTACTTAACATTTTTGTAGAAACAATGATATTAATCAAACATTTGGTAAGATTAAAAAAGAGAGAAATTAATATTATATTATATATTATTATAATTAATATTATTCATCAAGGATGCATTAAATTGATCAAAAGTGACAGTAAAGACATGTATAACGTTACAAAAGGTTTCTATTTAATAAATGCTTTAATACATTTACTAAATAAATGTAATAAATACTGTTCATTGAACTTTTTATTCATCAAAGAATCTTGAAAAAAAGTATCACCATTTCCACAAAAATGTTAATCAGCACAACTGTTTTCAGCATTGATAATAATAAATGAAAATTCATCACAGGAATAAAAAAACATTTTAAAATATATTCAAATAGAAAACGGTTCTTTTAATGGTAACACTTTATTTTACAATGTCATTGTTACACATTTTACATGTAGTTACTATAGTAATAACTAGAAATGCACAATTACATGCAATTAACCCTAAACCAAACCCTCACCCTAACCCTAAACCTATAGTAAGTACATGTAGTTAATTATTCTTACTCAGTACTTAACTGTATAATTACACTGTAATACTGATACCTTAAAATAAAATGTAACCCTTTGATTTGTAATAATATTTCGCAATATTACAGTTTTTACTGTATTTTTTGATCAAATAAATGCAGCCTTGGTGAACGTAAGAGACTTCTTTCAAAAACATTTAAAAATTGTAATGTTTCCAAACTTTTGTACTGTAGGTGTTTTTATCAGTGTTGCACTCTGCTCTATCGACGGTTACCATGACTGGATCCGCTCTGGTTTCGTCTCTCCTGGCTCTGGCCTGTGTTCTCCTGCCACTGTGTGCTGCTCAAGGTGAGTCGCATCCTTTCTGGATCGGTCCATCTTGGTTCTGGTGACGTCTGGTTAATTGCAGCTTGTGTTGTTGTGCAGGCAGCTGTGTGGGCAGATGTGGCGAGCCGTTCAACCGCGGACAGATCTGTAACTGTGACTACAACTGTTTTGTCCACGGCGAATGCTGCAAGGATTTTGATGACGTCTGCACCACCAGTAAGACCCTCATCACCTCACAATAAAGTGTCTACTCATTCTTTTTTTATTAGGCTAATAATTTATTTATTTTTAAAAGCTGAATAGTACAATATTCAAAATGATATAAAATTGGAAATGCATGCTGGGATGCTTTTTAACACCTTTAAAGGAGTTCAAATGTAGCCTATGCTGGAGTTTGTTTTCCCTTGTGTTTTGCTTTTCTCTCTTTTTTAATTTGTATTCATTCATTTTGACTATTTATGGGCAACGTCGGTTCTGTGAGTTTCTTCATTTTTAAACCTTCACCGAATTATTTTCTTTAATTATTACCCAGGTGAAAAAATACTATAGTAATTTATAGTAGCCTAAATTGTAGTATAGGCTACTGTACCTATATATTATAGTATTTACAACACTTTGTTAATGAATGCTACAGCATACTGTAATATTAATTATAGTGAACTAATCAACTGTAATAAATACTGTAGTATACTTTATTTTTTATTATAGTAAACTGTAGAGTATTGTAGTATAATATACCCTATAGATTAAAGAAAACTTTGTAGTTTTGGGTAACGTAATTTGTTTATATTACTATAGTTGTTATTGCCACAGCAACTATAGAATCACCACAACAAATTCATTCAAGTAGCCTACTTTACTACAGTATGGTTCAAAAATACTATAGTATTTACTATAAATTACTATAGTATTTTTTCACCTGGGTTTTAACAAATTAATTATGTAAATCCTGACATATGAACATATTCTGACATTATCAGCTTTTTTTTTTAATTGAACAGTTTATTGAACCTTCAGAAAAAATGTAAAAGAATTATGAAGAATTTCTATTGTGTGTTTTGCATTTTTATGGCCAATTTATGGAGCTCATACTCGAAAAGGAAAAAACACCTGTTTTACAGGGTTAAAATTGTTGTGTGTAATTGGCAGGTGACTCCTGCAGGGGTCGCTGTGGTGAGCCGTTCCGCCGCGGGAGACAGTGTGAGTGCGATTCAGACTGTGCGCTTCACAATACATGCTGCCCTGACTACAGCCGACAGTGTGGTATGCTTCTTCTTTACACTAGGACAGGGTTTTTACAGACCCAGGGACCCCCAGTATAACAAACACTTCCTAACATTACTTGACTATATGCTACCTAAGATTACATTCATTCATTTGAAAATGTATAGCCTATAACATCTGCACTGACCAGTTTTATTTTAGTTTTGACTTTTTTCTTGTTTTCATCAGATGCTTTCTCCAATTTGCAAGCTGCAAGAAGCTCAAAACCAAACAAACCAACAGGTACTATTTTATTGTTTATTTTTTGTATGATTTGTGACCTTTTTATCAGCTCGAGGGACCGCTTTAGAGCTGAATGGCTGTATATACCGTAAACTCAGGAAATGGTCATTCCCTTAAGCTGCAACATGTTAGAGATAAAGCCAAAATTGTCTTCAGTCCCTCCCAAGACCAAAACACCAAAGATGCCTGATCTGAAGCCCCTCAGAGCCCCCAAGAAGCCTTCAGGCAGCAAGAGTGAGGAGGAAGGTACAGGTAAGTTGAATATGTGGAGATAAATTGCAAAGACAGACTGTATCTCACAGACTCCAGGTAACTGTACAGCATTCAAACCAACCCAGTCTAATGAGAAATACAGAACAAATGGGTTATTAAGATTTGTTCACTCACACAAAAGTTGGGTCCAGAAGATAAAACAAGGCATATTAGTGAACGACTGTGGTTACTACAGCAGTACGGACAAGATCACCAATGGTGGGCCCTGTAGCTCTCATTTTATATTAACTTCAGATTGGATAACGACAAAGTGTATTTTTATGTTCTGTTTTTCAGATTATACTGAGGAGTGTATGGCAGCATGTCTCGCAGCTCAGCAAAGCCCAGATCTCGTGAGAGATGGTAAGTTCAGAAAACAGATTGGAAGCAGACTTACATGTATTACTGGTGTTCAGTG
The DNA here is from genome assembly GCA_003731715.1 of Anabarilius grahami. Taxonomy (NCBI): domain Eukaryota; kingdom Metazoa; phylum Chordata; class Actinopteri; order Cypriniformes; family Xenocyprididae; genus Anabarilius; species Anabarilius grahami. The sequence continues at coordinate 9,248,684 of RJVU01044706.1, read as the reverse complement.
GCTTTATTACATATATTTTATACATATACACACAAATGTAAGATTTTTTTATAAGATTTTTTAATAGTTTTGAAAGAAGTCTCTTATGTTTGCCAGTGCTGAATTTATTTGATCAAAAATACAGTAAAACGGTAATATTATGAGATTTCATTACAATTTAAATAACTGTTTTCTGTTTTAATATATTTTAAATGTATTTTATTCTTGAGCAGAATTTTCAGCATCATTACTCCAGCCTTCAGTGTCACATGATCCTTCAGTAAATCATTCTAATATGCCATTTTGCTACTGAACCCTGACAGCAACATAGTGTGGGGCCAGATCCGGCCCACATCTGGTCCGCGTGTAACCCACATGTACCAGATGTGGGCCGGATCTGGGCCACACTATGTTGCTGTCTGGGAAGAAACATTTCATATTATTATCAAAGTTGAAATCAGTTGTGCTGCTTAATATTTTTGTGGAAACCTTTTTTTCAGGATTCTTGAATAAAAAGAAAGTTCAAAAGAACAGCATTTATTTTAAATAATCTATAACATTTGTAATATTATAAATGTCTTAACTGTCACATTATGTATATGTATTTTTTTGTCAGGGACTAGACTAAATAACTTTATGGCTCCATCTGAAGTTCCATCACTTCCTGCTGGTGGCCCTTCGCCCCAGGACATCGGCCTCTATGCTCCTCTGACACCCTCCGACATACCAGGTAACAGCTTAATGTGCTTGCTTAAAACAAATTAAATTATTAAAATGAAAAATAAATATACTTTAAATGGGAAAGAGACAACTAATTCAAATCGGCAGACATTTACATCAGGCCTGGTTCTAGGATTGCATGACTAGGGAGGCATTATCTTCCAATGGTTGGTTAGACTTGATTCAATTCATAATTCATCGGTTTTTGATACAATTAAAAAAAGAAAGTTTACATACAAGTTTACATACACTTTTATGTGCATCGTTACCTGGATGATCAAAAACTTCTTGAGCATCAATGAATATTTACACATTTTGTAAGAGTTTTGTCCTTTGTAATTGTGATTCCCTTGGATCTTAGTTGGATTTCAGCCGTCGCTGTTGGAAAGGGTTAGTAAAAGATTTTTCTGAAGACAGTGGGCAGTTTAACTATCACAACTATTATAAATCCTACAAACAGTGATCATCCAGGTAACAACACACAGTATTACAAATCAAAGGACTTGGTTCTTTTGTGGAAATTCAGCTATTATTTTGTCTTGTGGACTATGTAAACATCTGCTATGTAAAATAGCTTATTCAAGGCAGTACAACTTAAAAACAAGCAATGTACTATCGAATAAATGAAGCATGCTAAAAAAAAAATAGACCACACAATGTCTCTATTTTTGTGCATGCAACAATATTGTGGGAGCCTGATTCCTCGGCCCTGATTTGATAATCACAGTATTAACTAATCTACATATATGCCCTCACAGGTATTGGTTCCAACCCATCTGGGTTCCCTCTGCCATCCGGGTTCCTTCTGCCAGAATCCGGTCCTGCTCCTGCAGCTGGGCCACTACAGGCAGGGGGTCCTTCCTCTGGGAATCCCCTAACCCTCCCTGTGCAGGTCTCCCTCTCAATCAGCGAACAAGGTGACGGGCCATCCAGCGGACCTGCCTCTGGTTCAGGTAGACCCAGCACTCTTGCAGACATCGCTCAGGCCTTGGCAACCAGCAGCCCTGCAGGAGCTGGTATGTTACTTCAGTAATACTTATGAATTTGTTCACATCCCTGAAATTAACACTGATATATGAAAACAATTTGAAATTGTTTTTTTCCTTTATTATGGCATAATTTATATTAGCTTGTAAATTATACTGTCATTATTTCATGTTATATACTTCTGGTTATATATATCAATTAATTAAAAATAAATTAAATCTGAATATATTTAAACCATTAATCTGTTTTTTTAAGATGCAAACTCAGACCCTGATCTCTGCAGTGGCCGTGTCATCGATGGAATGGTAACTCTCTTCAACGGCACTATCATAGTTTTCAGAGGTAAAATTTCTATATATATTCTGTTGCATATTGTGCAATTTTTTTTTCTAAAGACACCAATTAAGCAAAGTGCTTTCCATCTCAGGTCACTTCTTTTGGCTGCTGAACCCCAAGACCAAGAGGGTCGGTCCTGCTCGTAGAATCACTGAAGAACTGGGCATCCCGTCTCCCATTGACACGGCCTTCACACGCTGCAACTGCCAGGGCAAGACCTACATCATTAAGGTACTGAAGAACACATAAAAGAGTCACTAAATGTGTCTTCAACCCATAAAAAAAAAACACTAAGTTGTACATGTTCCTTCACTAAGGGTGACAACTACTGGAGTTTTGAGAATGGTGTTAAGGAGCCTGGATATCCCAGATCGGTGTCCCAGGACTTTGGTGGGCTCACCGGGGAGATCACTGCTGCTCTGCCAGTCCCAGCAACCAGAAAGAAGCCAGAGTCTGTGTACTTCTTCAAGAAAGGTGCTCTTGACCTCCTATGTTTGATAAGCATCATTAGAAATAACTAAAATGAGAATATAAATCATCATTTGAATTTTCTAATCAGGAGGTACAATTCAGAAATTCTCTTATCCACCTGGAAGTGGACCAACTTGCAGCGGAAAGAGATCCAAAAATTCAGTCTACGCCAAGATCCGCCGTGCCAGACAAGCAGGTGCTCTGAATTTTTTAATGCTAAATTGAGGTATTTAAAGTCAATTGTCTTAAAGGGATAGTACACTCAAATGAAAATTGTCATTACTTGCTCACCCTCAAGTTGTTCAAAACCTGTATGAGTTTCTTTCTTCTGTTGAACACAAAAGAAGGTATTTTAAAGAATGTCGGTAACCAGACAGTTGACGGCACCCATTAACTTCCATAGTAGGAAAAAATACTATGGAAGTCAATGGGTGCCGTTCACTGTTAACAATCTTCTTCTTAAAAAAAAAAATAAAAAATTATAATAGCAACTGAACAGTGTTATTTTTAGTATTATTTATATGCTACTATAGTATTTACTTTGAATTTAACTTTTATATTTTCAGTTTAGTCATTTCATGTGCCCTTTGTAATTTGTATTAGTTTTTTTATATTTCTATTTTAAAAAAAGCTTCTTTTTTTTAAATGCAGTACTTCAGCTTAAACTTGTTTTATTTTAGTTAGTTGCATAGACAACATTTCTAATTTTATTTACATTTACATTAGTTTAATTTCAGATTTATTTCAATTAATATGATTTTTTATACTATTAGTTTTAGTTAATGACGACAACACAGCAAACAAGTAAATACAACCTCAAAAGTCATTTAATATATCTCATTTGACAGAGATCCAGTTGTCAGGGGAGATCAACATCAAACTCAAAATGAAGGGCTTCCCGACCCCTGTGACATCAGCCATGTCCATGCCCAACCCCAAGAAGCCTGATGGTTTTGATTACTTTGTTTTCTCTTGGCGTAAGTGACAATATTTTATCTTGCAACAGACAAAAAGTATTACCTGTGTGTTTAGAAGTTGACGCAGATTGTGAGAAGATTAAAATTTATAATCTCATCTCAGTGCTTTACAGCACTTCAGTCATATCACAGTTTCTTTGAATCAATACATTAATCATTATATTTGCAATAACAATCTCTGTAATTTACAGCTAAAGTCTTCAACGTCAAGATTAGCGGTGAGCTGCCTGCTTTGTCAGCCCCTGTCAGCCATTCTTCTCAGCAGAATGACATCAGCAAGTGGCTCAACTGTGCCTGAAAAACCAGCACTAAACAAACACCACTAGCAGCTGCATGGCGAGAAAGATTCTCCATTTATTAGCAAAACATTTGAACAGAGTCAGGATGATTACTCACAAAATATAAAAACAAATCTAACCAACATTGAAACAAAACATTAACCAAAGTAAAACAGCAGTAGGCTGATTCTGGGTGCTTTGTAGAGTCGTTCATGGGTGTGCGATCTGAGTTTCTGCTGGGCAGACGCTCGGTTTAGATGGGAGTGCCTCTGTTGAGTCCTCGACCCCGGCCTCCACGAGGAAAATCAATACCTGCAGGATAACCACATTGGATGTAACTCTTTAAACTAAGTGAAGATTTTATAGATTTTTTATAAATTACATTCCTTCTTAAAACAAATTCTACATAAGAAACATCCAAAAATCTAATTTTATACAAACTGTTGATTAATGTCCTGACAAATAAAAAGCTTCTGTATACATTTCAATTAACCTTTGCTTCAATAAAATAAGAAAAGCTTTAAAAATCCAGTCTGTGTGGTGTTACTATATGTGAGAGAGTGTAAGTAATGATATAGAGTGTACGAGTAAGAGGGTGAATGCACGAGAGACAGATGAGTGAGTAATGGGGTCCTAACCTCTCCTGATGAGCTGGTTCCTCCGGGGCAGCTGGTGCTGAGGAAGGAGTCGGCTTGCAGGCTTGGCCTGACCAGTACTGGTGCTAGTACTGGTATCTAAAAAGACAAGAAAAGTTTTTTTTTTTTTTTTTTTNTAGTAACTATATGTAACAAGGACAATGTTTAAAAAAAAAAAAGTTACCAATAGATTTTTTTTAAATGAACAGATCAATGATGAAAATGAAAGTAAAATGAACAAAAATGAAAGAAGCGAGTATGAAATGGTTTGTACCTGCGGAGCTGGATGTGGGCTCTTGACTAGTGGAGGGCAGGCTGGCATCATCGAGCGGCTGAGTGGACTCCAGCTCCGACTGGCCCTCTAGACATGCCTCACTACTCGCCCTGTACACAGATAACACCATTACTAACAACTGAAAAAAACTGAAACGTTCAGAGGTAAACCAATAAACTGTCTTGAGTGCCCACCCTTCACTCTCAGCCTCGGCCACAAAGACATCATCTCCATCATCTCCCAGGACAGCTTCCCCTGGGGCGGTCAGACTGCCGGTGGACGTGCTCACCATGGGAACCGACTGAGAGGCTGTCTCCGACACATCAGAGGGGTGACTCTCTGTGAACACTGTCACTGCCAGACAAATGAAAGTGGGAGGAGAACAGTTTGGTTGATATATGACTGGTAAGTCAAACCTAACAAACATAACTTCCCCAGCTGCTCACCTGGAGCAGCCACTTGTAGAGGGGTGGTGGGGACACTCCTGCCTCCAGATTCTTCATCGTGAGCAGGCAGGAAGAGAGGACATTCATACATGCCTAACCCTGGAGAAGACAGACAGCCTCTTAATTTTATGTGGCCCACATTACAGTAAGAATGCAGGGTCTTACACTGCGGTCACATCAATTACAGTACTTGCCAGAACTATCAATTACTAAATATCTCACAAGTACAAAATACAATCCAATTTTCAAGTTGGAAAATTTTATGAAAGCTCCGACTTATTCCATTTGACACCATGTAAAACTCAAGAAAACCGAATGTTTTGCTTTCATTAAAGCAATACATGATGCATTAGCATAGCATTTAGCATTATGGTAACATGCTGGTAGCAGTGGTAACATTTTACTGTTTGGTTCTGTTACCTAGAGATGCATATTGTACACCAGATGATATTTTAAGATTATTTAATTAATTGCATCTAATACTGAACATTTAATTGCATTCTCATTTTCCTTTTTTAACATTTAAATTGTTTTTGCCATAATCTAACAATCATTAAATATCTTTAAAAACACTAATACATACACATATGTGTAATGCAATATATGCATATATTAAAATATGACATTTTACAGCATTTATTGATCATGGTTAAAGTTAATTTATAATTATACTGTTCATAATTCACACATGCTAGTTTACAATCCATTAAAAATGGTGTATAACCTATTCAATGTTAAAATGTACACTACTGCTCAAAAGTTTGGGGTAAGTATGATTTGAAAAGTGACAGTAAAGACATTTATAATGCTACATAAGGCTTCCACTTCAAATAAATTATGTGCTTTTGAACTTTCTATTAAAGAATCAGTTCCAAAAAGAAAAAGTATCAGTTTCCACAAAATATTAAGCAGCAAAACAGTTTTCAACAATGATAATAAATGTATTTTGAGCACCAAATCAGCATATTAGAATGATTTCTGAAGGATCATGTGCCACTGAAGACTGAAGTAATGATGCTGACAGCTTTGCTATCACAAGTAATCTAAAATATTTTAAAATAGAAAACATTTTCAATTGTAATACAAACCCGATTCCAAAAAAGTTGGGACAAGACCATGTTTACCACTGTGTGGCATCCCCTCTTCTTTTTATAACAGTATGCAAACGTCTGGGGACTGAGGAGACAAGTTGCTCAAGTTTAGGAATAGGAATGTTGTCCCATTCTTGTTTAATACAGGCTTCTAGTTGCTCAACTGTCTTAGGTCTTCTTCGTCGCATCTTCCTCTTTATAATGCGCCAAATGTTTTCCATGGGTGAAAAATCTGGACTGCAGGCTGGCCATTTCAGTACCCGGATCCTTCTTCTACGCAACCATGATGTTGTAATTGATGCAGTATGTGGTCTGGCATTGTCATGTTGGAAAATGCAAGGTCTTCCCTGAAAGCGACGACGTCTGGATGGGAGCAAATGTTGTTCTAGAACTTGGATATACCTTTCAGCATTGATGGTGCCTTTCCAGATGTGTAAGCTGCCCATGCCACACGCACTCATGCAACCCCATACCATCAGAGATGCAGGCTTCTGAACTGAGCGCTGATAACAACTTGGGTTGTCCTTGTCCTCTTTAGTCCGGATGACATGGCGTCCCAGTTTTCCAAAAAGAACTTCAAACAGTTTTCCACTTTGCCACAGTCCATTTTAAATGAGCCTTGGCCCAGAGAAAACGCCTGCGCTTCTGGATCATGTTTAGATATGGGTTCTTTTTTGGCCTATAGAGTTTTAGCCGGCAACGGCGAATGGTACGGTGGATTGTGTTCACCGACAATGTTTTCTGGAAGTATTCCTGAGCCCAGGTTGAGATTTCCATTACAGTAGCATTCCTGTATGTGATGCAGTGAAGTCTAAGGGCCCTAAGATCACGGGCATCCAGTAAGGTTGTCTGGCCTTGACCCTTACGCACAGAGATTGTTCCAGATTCTCTGAATCTTTGGATGATATTATGCACTGTAGATGATGATAACTTCAAACTCTTCGCAATTTTTCTCTGAGAAACTCCTTTCTGATATTGCTCCACTATTTTTCACTGCAGCATTGGGGGAATTGGTGATCCTCTGCCCATCTTGACTTCTGAGAGACACTGCCACTCTGAGAGGCTCTTTTTATACCCAATCATGTTGCCAATTGACCTAATAAGTTGCAAATTGGTCCTCCAGCTGTTCCTTATATGTACATTTAACTTTTCCGGCCTCTTATTGCTACCTGTCCCAACTTTTTTGGATATACCTTTCAGCATTGATGGTGCCTTTCCAGATGTGTAAGCTGCCCATGCCACACGCACTCATGCAACCCCATACCATCAGAGATGCAGGCTTCTGAACTGAGCGCTGATAACAACTTGGGTTGTCCTTGTCCTCTTTAGTCCGGATGACATGGCGTAGCTCTCATGAAATCCAAAATGAGCCAATATTTGGCATGACATTTCAAAATGTCTCACTTTCAACATTTGATATGTTATCTATATTCTATTGTGAATAAAATATAAGTTTATGAGATTTGTAAATTATTGCATTCCTTTTTTATTCACAATTTGTACAGTGTCCCAACTTTTTTGGAATCGGGCTTGTAATATTTTAACTGTATTTTCGATCAAATAAATATAGCCTTGGTGAGCCTTTTCAAATACAATAAAAAATCTTAGACCCCAAACTTTTGAACGATAACGTATTAATAAAAATAATATATTAATAAATACTGTAACAATATTGTTCAGAGTTTCCACAGAAACTAATGCTTGAGACCAAAGGACATTAACGGCTCTAAAACAGAATCTCCAGGTAGTCATCTTGTAATCAAGGTCATTTCGAAGCAAGGTGAATGCATCATTACTGTGTCGTGCTGGTGCTCACCTCCATGTGTGGCCAGATGGCTCAAGTCAGAATGAGAGGAGCTGGCCTGAGGCATCATGTCCTCAGGAGGGCCGAAACGGAAACGAGGAACTCCGGCCACCTGAGGGGAACTGAGATGAGGAGATGCATCATTAAATGAGGTGTTTAATGATGTGTCCCTTCTTGCAATAAAAGAGTGAAAAGCTGTTGTGACTCACTGAATGGCCTCTGCAAAGCCGTCTGTGCGGTGTGGCACAACAAGGGTGGGAGTGCTGGGAACCATTCTGTCATCATCATCAAAGAAGTGTTGCTGTAGGAACCAACATACTGACGGTCAGAAGCTCAGAAGCCCTAAAGGCGCAGAATGTTTACATTGGTTTTACTAACAAAGTTCACTCACCATGCTTCCGATTCCAGGGGTGAGCTGGGGTGCACGACTCATTGAGGGCCGTCTGCTCTGTCCTGGCTGCCTCTGTGGAAAAGAATAGTAGAGTCATCAAAATGATTTAACAAAGAAATGGAAGTATGGAAATTATGTAGTGACCAAAAAAAAACAAGAAAAAAAAAACTCTTATATTTGATGTAATGGTTTGTCATCCATACCTGCATGATGGGAGGTCCAAGCTCAGGGATGGGGTGGATGTTGAGACGTGGGGGTGGGGTGTGATGCGGTCTCCGGGGGGATTGGGGCAGCCGTGGTCCCAAGCAGGAGGTGGTGGTGCTGGGGACTGGCTGGTGCTCTCTCACAGGCTCAGCAGGGAAGGCCTCCAAGGTGTTGACACTAGCTTCACCTGTGAACACAGTTTATCAGAATCTGAATAACTTTCCTTCTGTCACTTGTACTTAAAGGGGCCATATCCTACACATTTTCATACAAAAAAAGGTTATGCAACTGTGGGATTACAAATTTAAGAATCTGTTTAATATGTGCTGATCCTATGTCCTGACATAACACCACATGAAAAATGTGTCGTGTATGTGTTTTTGTACCACTGCTCTGAGAGTCCGCTTGTTTCTGGATTGACCCAGATGCTTCTTGACTCTCTTCATTGTCAATGCCTGGATCAGCTGCCCCACCACCCTGCCAACACACCAAAAACCACATCAAACCACCATAACATGCTAAACAGTTAAACTCACTAGATAGGGCTGCACAATTAATCGAAATTAAACCGGGCTGTACAATTAATCGAAATTAAACCGCACGCGATTTGTCAAACGCTGCGATTTTTAATGCACAGCTTTTCAGTGAAGCATGGCTCAATGACCAGTAGTAAATGCTTCTCAATCTGAAAGCCAGAGGGCGCTCTCGCACAGAAACTCTAAATATGCCCCACAGAAGTACGATATAACGAATGTCATTGCAGGAAATCCCTATGGGCATCATACTATTGCTGTAGCTGAATAAACAGAAGATTGAAACACTTTTGATTAAACATGACTAATAAACACACGACTATAACAATACATGGTTTATCTGAGTTCTTCAAGTCTTCTCGGGTATATTCATGATAATAAAGTATATTTATACTTCCATGCTAATTGGCATAGCCTTTATCTCTGTATAGAATAATATAAAATAATGTGTTGTGTGCCTTATTCTGTGTAAGAAGCCACATCATCTCACAGAAGGATGTTTTCAAATACTCAACTGATGTTATGAAGTGAGTTTGGAGTAAAAACATTAAATGTTGTCTTTTGTTGGACAAGAGGTTCAAAAATGCTTCTCATGTTTGGAAAGATGTTTGACGCGTGTTGCTTTTTTAAATGCAAGTTATAAGCGACTCAAACTCGCAGTGCTTTCAGACGGAGTAGCATTTACTACTGATCACAGAGCCATGCTTCAATGAAAAGCTGCGCATAAAAAGATAATTGTAGCCTTTGCCATTTCATAATCGCACTAAGCCAAATCAGTTTAAGGGTGATTTTGTGTTAATTGCGATTTATTGTGCAGCCCGATCACTAGAAGAATAAAAGATTGTCAAATATACAGTTAGTTACTGAAGTAAATTAGGATCATCTACTAGCAAACAACAGTAAAGCAACTTGAACATAAAAGTAGGCGTCACCTCTGTCTCATCCCCCTCATAGGCCTCATTGGCATCTGCACTCCCACTGCCTTCATTACTCTCCTCTGCTGCTTCTGCCATCCCTCCATCACCATCTTCATCTTCATCATCTTCAGCATCATCATCATCTTCATACTACAGGAAGAAGGAAGGTTAATACATGTTGCTAATTACATAGTTTCTGCTTCTCTGAGAAACACACTGACCTGCCCAGGCTCCTCCTGCTCCTCCTCTTCCTCCTCAGTGCCACTATCTGTCTCTATGATGATGACGTCATGCTTATACTCCTCGGATGAGTCCTGTCCGCTGATCTGAGACTCGGATGGTTGGGACTCACTCACCTGATCCATTGGGACAGACTGAGACAAAGATTCTTCATCTCCCTCTGCTAACACGGGATATGCTTCCTGTGAGCGATGAACAGATATGATCAGTGCACTGGTTGTTCAATGTTGGGATGAACGGTTACAGTTCTGCTGTTACTAAGAGATAAATGGCAGGTACCTCACTGGCATCAGAAGGGTGGACTTCTCCTGAAGCTTCACCCATAGCATCATTACTCTCCTCAGTACCTGAAGCATCCTGCAAAAAGAGCATTGTGGGATGATGTATAAATCTAAGAGTCCATTTTCATTGGCCAATACACTATAACTACACAAGCAAGTTTGCAAAGACTGGTAATTAAATTATACAAACAGACAACATCTGTCCATCAGATTGCCATTGCTGGCTGCAAGCAACATGCAGTGTGACCAATGTATTGGATTCGAAAATTAATGAGCAGATTTCTTTTTCCTCCTAATGCATTCTAAAACTGATGATGTTTTCATCCCTGGGTCAGTTGGCCCATAACACAGTAAGTGTTGCAACATACAATTTTTTTTAATCTTACAAACTGTCTAAAAAATTGTTTAAACACATTCCCAAAGTATTGTTTCCCTACTAAAAATTATGGATTTTTTTTTATTATACATCTCTTTCTGGGTCAAAACTGATGCAAAGGAAGGGTGTTTAATGATCTGTCTCACAATCAGTTTTTATCAGTCTGACAAATTTCTTGATAAATAACACAAGTAACTTCCACAAGGTGTAAGGAGACATGTACATACACTGCTCACCTCCAGGCCCACTCTTCTTATGATGCGGATCTTCTTATTGATGGGTGGGTGGGTCGGGTCGTCCGTTGTGGTGTCGGTCACCTCAGTGGAGCTCTCCTGCTCTTCCTCTCGCACTCGCTTGGGCACAGATGAGCCTGCTGTTGCTGACACTGACAGAAGAACGATATGTTAGGAAGAAACCTCATATTAATAAAATAGGAGGTGGAGGATTCTAGGGGGTCAGTGGCAAAGTTCTGAGAAAATGTGTGATAGATCTAAAATAATAATGTTAATATTTACCAAATCAAACATTTATATCATCACACTTACCATTTTGGCTCTTATTATTTAGTTACTAGTTAACATTATTTCTGACCAAAAAGTCCAAAAATCAATGCTGTTTCAATATTAGGAACGTGTAAATAAATGTTGACTTTAAATATCATGGTCCTTTGTACCTGTACCAAAGACAGCAGTGGAAGTGGATGGCCTCTCCATCTGTGAGCTATGTACTGCCTCCATAATGGTCGTTGCTGGTTCCTGACTGGCCTGCTGCTGAGTGGGCTGGACGAAAGCGGTGGCTTGGTTCTGCTGCAGGCTGAGGATTGGCTGTGTGGTCTGTATGTTAGGGCTGGTGGAGCGCACTGAGCCACTGGTGCTGCCAAAGACAGTCACATGCTCAAGTGGACCCTCTATGGACTGTAGAGCTGATGGGACAAACCATTGACAATTTACAAATTATGCATTAATAAAAAAAATCATATTAGATTTCATAAAGCCTGACCTCGAGCCATACCTTCCTGCGTTTCAACCTGTGTGGTGGGCATGACTGTGGCTGTGGGCGTGGTTACAGGAGCGGGTGTTACCATTGGGCGAATGCTTGCCCTCGGGGTGGACTTGCTCCCTGCAATTGGCGAAGGCTTGCTGGGGGTGGCAGCAACTGGTGTGGGCTTGATGTTAGCGGTGGGCGGCTCGGATGTACTGGCACTGTTAATAGATGAAATGTCGAAAGACAATATTGAACACCACTGGAATGAAAGATGCATCCTCTTGAATTTCAGCTCTAAATGGAGCATTACCTTCCTCTGTCAGTAGTAGGTGTGGGTTTGAGAGTGATCTGTCGAGGATCTGATGACCTCTGTGCTTCTTGAACCTGGAAAAGATAACAAGTACGTTGATCAATAAAGGACAGATACCTAAATTCTTTAACTCATAAATAAAGCCCAGGATGTATCTTGTCATATACATAGTTTAAAACCAACAAATTAAATTAAATAAAGACATTTACATATTATTTATTCATATATCTGTCAGAGTAAACATGGGCAGTAAGTGCAGTGTTTGTCATACTGTACCTTGCTCTGGCCTGGCTCCTGAGCTTCATCTCTCTGTTCTCCGTGTCTCTCCTGTTGCTCACGGAGTTCCCTTAGCTCTCTCTCCTGCCGGCTCAACCGGCCTTCATACTGTGACTTGAGTGCACTCATCCTCACCTCCAGCTCCTCTCTTTGCTGCTTCAGCTCCTCGTTCTCTTTCACCAGCTGCTCCTTTGCACCTAAAACACACACATGCACATTTACATTTAAAAAGGAGACTTCTATTGTACCTAAAACTGTGCTTGTCAAACCAAGGGATCTTTATATAGTACAAACGTTTGGGGTCTGAAAGTTTTTTTTGTTTTTTTTTGTTTGTTTTAAGTCTTATGCACACCAAAGCTGCATTTATTTGATAGAAAATATAGTAAAAACTGTATTACTGTGAAATACATTGATTTGATTCATTCACACAAAAAGCATTATTTCAATTTAAACAGTCACATACAGTACAGAAATAAATGCCAAAAATGGATCTTTGTCTTGTAAATAACGGTCATGATTTGCTAGATGGACTAAACTGCTTTTGTAAGAATATCTGTATGATTAATGTGCTTGTCATGTGTTCTGGTTTACTAACTGTTGAGCTGGTTGATCTTCTGCTTGGCACCCATGAAAGCTTTCTTGGTCTTCTCCTCTTTATCAGCGATCTGCTGTCGGAGCTGCTCCTCCAGGTTACCCTTCTCCTGTAGCTCTGCTCTCAGACGGTTGAGATCTGGCTGCACCTGTGCCAGCTGCTCCTGCAGGCTCTTGACCTCCGCTTCACGCTCCTGCACCGTCTGCACCCAAACATCACCACATATACGTTTTGAATACGCCACTGGCAGACTCATTGAGTTTGTTCACCTCATCACTTTTATGAAGTGACCACGCACTTCATAAGCAACAATAAAGGAGGATGCAAGAACACCATCCTACTTAAACTCTTTTCCACAAAGGCTACTATAGACCAACAAAAACATGTGTCTCACTCCATCAAACTAACTTTACACTTAACCGTCTCAAAAGTTAATGAACAGACAACACTTCATTACTCTCTCACTTCCTGGATTAAACGGTTTTATTACCATTTTATAACATGAGCCAAACCAGAGAAGCCCACAATGGCAGTGTTTGTAATTGTATACTGTGTACTTTTACAGCACTGGACGTCCCAGTGAACTGAGGGATTATACAATGTGGGTCTGTAAAAGTAATCATTGGGCGGAAGCTTTAAAGTGTTAGTTCAACCAAAAATGAAAATTCTGTCTTTAATTACTCATCCTCATGTCGTTCCAAACCCGTAAGTCCTTCGTTCATCTTCGGAACACAAATTAAGATATTTTTAATAAAATAGACTACAGTGGTTCACAGTGGTGCACAAAAAGTATTCTCGTCTCGTGCATATTTCTGGGCCTTGAAAGTGGTAATTAAATTACTGTTTATGGAGGGGTCAGGGAGCTCTCGGATTTAATCAAAAATATCTTAATTTGTGTTCTGAAGATGAACGAAGGTCTTACGGGTTTGGAACGACATGAGGGTGAGTACTTAACAGAATTTAAATTTTTGGGTGAACTAACCCATTAATTGTTTGATTTGTACGTTGGAGCGTTTCAATAAAGATTTTAATCTAATGCAGACATAAAAGGTTAGTTCACCCAAAAATGAAACATTTAATTTAGGCTTTTAATTCACATATAAATATTGATCATTACACATACAAAGAGCACATGGAAAACAGAAGTTCAAACATGCCTGCTAGAGACGTGAGAATCAATGAGGTTTGCTCTTGGGGTAAAGTATGGCTGAGCTTCCATTTACCATATTGGATATGCTATATGTAAGTGCATTAATGTTTATATGTGCATAAAATCCTAAATTCATTTTTTTAAATTAAATTTCTCTACAGAACACTTGGACTTCCGCTTGGTTTGTGTGTATTACTACTGCAATGTCTTTATAAACTTTTTTAGACTCAATTGTGAGACCAGCACACTAAGCCTTAAATAAGTACCTTCTGTATGCTTTCCAGCTGAGTTTCCAGCTCTGAGGATCTGTTCTGTGCCTGACTCAGTGAATTCTTCAGGTTCTGAATCTCCTGCACCGAGGCCTGACGGTCTTCCTGCTCCTGTGCTGGCTTAGAAGCAGCCTCTGCCACCATCTTTCAGAGAGATGTGACGGACTCAGATTAATTCAAGACATTTTCAATGGTTTAATTAGTTTAAAAGGAAATAAATTAAAAATGATAACCATATGTTCTGGTGGTACCTTATCATGCTGTTCTTTGAGCTCTTCGAACTGGGTTTTGTAACGACGGCCTATCTTCTTGACCTGCGTGATGGTTTTGAGTTTCTCCTGGATGTCCAGTGTCTTTGCCTCCAGTTCCTTCTTCAGATTATCTCTTTCAGTGGTGACCTTCCCAAGGCTATCCTGCAGGTTTTGCACCTGGCTCTGAGCTGTAGTGATTGAAGCTTGGCTCCTGTTTGGTAGGAAGAGAATGAAGACTGCTCGGTTAAAACAAACAAACAAAAAAAACTCACATTTTAAAAAGTTATGATTTAATCAAACTTCACACTGACCTGGTCACTTCATTCTTGAGTTTCCCTGTCTCCTCTGTGAGCTGCTGGATGCGTTTGAGATGGGCCTCTCTCTCAGAATTCAGCTTCTTACTTTCCTCCTGATCGGTGTCCTTCTGCTGACTCAGCAGTTGCTGCACGACCAGTAAAATCACGTTTCATTCAAAATTCATGTTCAAAATTCTACGTTTCATTCAATGTACAGAAGTTCATGTAAAAGCAGTGAGATCCAAAGACCTGTGTGCGGGCTTTCAACCGCTTGACATCGTCCTCCAGGAGTTTCTTCTCAGCCTGCAACATGCCACTCTTCTCACTCAGCTCAGCATTGGAGTCCAGTAGGGGCTTGATGTCTGCTTCCAGCTTGCGCATCTACAACATGATATCAAAATCTGACAAGTCATGTAAGCAAATATACAATATACACCGACATGGGCGACATTTGACTCTCGAGGTAGAGAGATGAGAGATGAGAGATTAATCTAATTTAGATGAGATGAATCTAATTTATTTTCTTAATATTTCTCTTGTGGCCCATAGTGAGAAAAAAAAAAAAAAAAAANGAAAAAAAAAAAAAAAAAAAGTATTTTGTGTTAAACCAGTTGTTCTTTAAATGAGTAAGCTAACTAATATTTTATTGTCCTTGCAGCGCGTCGGTTATGCGGTGATGCGCTATCGTGGGGCAAATGAATTGCAATATTAATTTAATAATAAAAGTAGCATGACAATAAGAAAAATGATTTAATAGCCCAGCATGCCCATCCGCTATATGCCACTGTGAAGGAGTAAACGGCGTTCGGGCACGGCATCAAATTGATTAACTGTTTTATCCAAATCCACATGCATGAACCGTTCAGTGTTCAGTACTGCAATGTCAGAGTCTGTCCTGTCTCATGATGTTTCTCATGTGTTTTGAGTCGGCGCAAGCAAGAAACGTTTACTAGACTGTGGACTAGCTTTGACTCTCTGAACAATGGCCGCGCACCCGAATTATCCGCGCTCATGGACAAAGGAGTATCTTTGAAAGGCTCGCGCGCTCGGGGTGGAAAGGAATATCTTTGAAAGGCTTGCGTGTTCATGGGCAAAGAAGTATCTTTGAAAGGCTCGTGAGCTCAGGGGGCAAAGGAGTATCTTTGAAAGGCCCGCGCGCTCATGGGCAAAGGTGTATCTTTGAACGCTCGCGCGCTCAGGGGGCAAAGGAGTATATTTGAAAAGCCAGCGCGCTCATGGGCAAAGGAGTATCTTTGAAAGGCTCGTGAGCTCAGGGGGCAAAGGAATATCTTTGAAAGGCTTGCGCGTTCATGGGCAAAGGAGTATCTTTTAAAGGCTCACGCGCTCAGGAGGCAAAGGAGTATCTTTGAAAGGCCCGCGCGCTCATGGGCAAAGGAGTATCTTTGAAAGGCTTAAGCGCTCAGGGGGCAAAGGAGTATCTTTGAAAGGCTCGTGAGCTCAGGGGGCAAAGGAGTATCTTTGAAAGGCCCGCGCGCTCATGGGCAAAGGAGTATCTTTGAAAGGCTTGCGCGCTCTGGGGGCAAAGGAGTATCTTTGAAAGGCTCGTGAGCTCAGGGGGCAAAGGAGTATCTTTGAAAGGCCCACGCGCTCATGGGCAAAGGAGTATCTTTGAAAGGCTCGCGCGCTCAGGGGGCAAAGGAGTATCTTAGAAAGACTTGCGCGCTCAACTGTGCGCGAGACAGAGGGGAACGTGGGAAATAAAGTATACCCGGGCCTTAAACGATCCAAATTAGTGAACTGGAGCTGACGGATCACATCGGGAAAAATATGGGGGGGTTCTTAATGAGTGATCTAAAGGTCTTGCCTTGGCCTTAGTCTGCTGTAGTTCATGCTCCAGTCTGTTCTTCTCATTCTTCAGCATCTTGTTGGTCTCGGTCAGAGCACTCATACTCTCCATCCGCTTCATCATGTCTTCCTGCTGTGTCAAGGTCTTTGTTGTCACCTGTAGATCGAGATGTTAACTGATTGCAGCGTATGTTTTTTGGTTTTTTTCAAAATTAGATTAAGTTAGGTGAAGCGTTAACTTTCTTTTAAGTTAAAGGCTTTCTCTTGAGCCAACTAAATATGCAGCAACTACTAATATATATATATAAAAATAAAATAAAAAGACTGTGGGAAAATAACATTGGCTCAACCAATGGCATGAGTCTCTAATGGGACTATCTGTTTGTCCAACCAACAGCAGATGGAGAGAAAGTTTGGGAAAACTGTTTCAAAACACTTTTTAGGACCTGTAGCTTTTCTCTCTCTGCATTCAGGCTGTCCTGTAGTTCCTTCAGCTCTCCCTCTAGGTACTCCATGCGCTGTTTATAGCGCAGGGTCTCCACCTCCGCCACTTCCAACCGGGTCTCAGCAATCTCCTTCTCCCGCCTTACAAACCTGTTGGGAATGAGAGGCCACATCATTACTATCCCTTTCTTGTATAACACTTTAAGGCATTTTAACAGCATATCATGCTTCAAAGGGGTCACGTTGCCAAGGTGTTTTACCTGAGGATGTCCAGGATCTGCTCATGAGACTTGCCCTCCTCGTTCAGAGAGATGTTCAGACTGCTCTCTTTAGCGGTCTGCTGCTGGGTGGAGGCAGTTATCTTTCTGCTCAGGTTCTCCATCTGCTCATGGAGCATGGTGTTCTGCTTTTGCAGCTCCTCAGCTCTCTTCTGCTCTTTAGAAAGTTCTTCCTGAGGAGAAAAATATAAGAAGTCAATCAAGTTAATAGCTCTACAAAGGATAGTCCACCCAAAAATTTTAATTCTATCATGATTTACTCATTCTAAACCCATGTCACTTACTTTCTTCTGTGTAACACAAAATAATATATTTTGAGGAACGTTGATAATGAAATAGTTTCGGATCCCATTGACTTCTATTGTATGGACAAATAATACAATTGAAGTTAATGGGAACTGAAACTGTTTGTTATCAACATTCTTGGAAATATAAACTTTTGTGTTCAGCACAAAAAATAAATGCATACAGGTTTGGAACGACATGAGGGTGAGTAAATGATGACAAATTTCTTTTTTGGTTTGACTATCCCTTTAAATAAATTACCAAGAATTCACTTCAGCGGTTTACCAAACATTGCAATGATTATTCATGCATATAAAGTCAAGGCTAAATATAGCTGAAAGCAGCAATTAAGGGGTCAAGCACAAAAATGGCATGATGAGTTATGCAAGCATGTCTGGAAGCATTAGACCAACTGAAGCAATGAGTAATTCAAAACATTTTTAGATGTTTTTAGTCGAAACGGCTTAAAAATCATAAATACAATCACTAATAATGTGAATTAAATGTTTACGGACAGCAATTTTGACCAAATATGGCATTATTGGTATTATTGTTCTCAGTATGACTCAAGGAATCTATCAAGACCACTTTCATTAAATTAGGTATATATATTTAAGAAACAGTTGGAGGCACAGATATATAATTTATTTATTTATAAAAATTTATTTATTTTTGGACCACAAGTTGGCACTGTTCCGAAACTTCAGAGTACCTTAAGGGCATGGTCTGGAATTGGATAATACACACAGAGTTTTACGCTAATGTGTTCATAAAATAAAGCATTTTACACCAAAATTCAAAATGACCAACGCCCAAAATGGCGGATATGGGAAAGCTGGGTATTATTTGACTTGGTACGCTGCACTGAATGTGATATGATTTTTGGGCAAACTGTTCAGAAGTCTAACAAAAATATCAATTTTTCTTATTCCCTGCCTAGTAGGTGGAGCTGTGCAAAAACACAGCAACTCTGCAAGTAACCTCAGGTCATGCTGGTGATGACACGTACCAAGATTCGAATTTGGACAGTTAGTTTCGCTAGAGGAATTGAGTTAATGGGTGCTTCTCAATATCCCTCCTCGTTTCCTCGCTCCTCCGTCCTCCATCCTATGACCCGGAAACCAATCGAGCTCAGCCATCTTGAAGGACATCTCAATTCTCTAATTGCACCGCGAGGAGGTGAGGATCGAGGAGTGAGGAAGCTTCCTGAGGAGTCATGAGCGAGGATACACAGGTGCATCCTTTGCGGAAGTCTTTCTCGTTGAGAAACGTGACGCACGCATAAATTCTCCTCCCCCTTCATATCTGTCACAATAATTTAAATGTATGCTTTAATGTATGCAGTTTAAATAAATTTTACATCTTACATATTTCAACGGGGCATCTTGCTTTATTAATATTTATTATATTTTTTTAAATAACCAAACTTTAAAAACATATGGGTAGATCCCTCGCGTGCAGCTGATGACGCTTTGAAGTGACGCTAAAGGGAGCGAGGATATATTATTTCACTTGATTCAATTCTTCTGTCCTCACGTCTTTTCCTTGTTTCCTTCCCTCACATCCTGAAGGGGTGGAGCTAAGACGCGAGGATAGGAAGCGAGGAAAGGAAACGAGGATGCACAAATAAGAATTGAGAAGCACCCATAGACTCCAAATTTGCTGTGGTTAATGTTGAGACTGTCCTCTATCTGTGTGCCATATTTTATAGCTTTCCCACAAGCAGTTCTATGGGCTTCCATAGACTTGAGAACAGAAGGAGGAAGAAGAATAATAAGAACACTTCTTGTCAACCGATACAGTAGGTGCCCATTAGGGGTGCAACGGTTCAGATTACTCACGGTTCGGTTTTTAATCACAGTTTTGGTACGGTTCGGTATGTGCAATGTTCAGTGTAAAAAAAAACAAAATANTATGTGCAATGTTCAGTGTAAAAAAAAACAAATATATAATAATAATAATAATAATAGGACAATTGTAGAAATAAAAAAAAAAGAGAATAAAAAATAATCTAACTACAAGAAACAGCACAAATAAATGCATGAGACACAAAGCTAAGAAACAAATAAAATAAACAATACTTTACAGGTTTTTCAGGTATCTAACAGTAGTTTTACCAAGAACCACTACACCCCTATACACCATCGGTGCTTGGCTCCTAAACATAGTCTTTCATTTATAATAGCCTGTAAGGCTCACTAACATAATTTTGCATTAGCGGGTTCCTTTTTACATTCTTCTACCTTTGCAAACCACAAGACCTCACCCTCAGTCTCTTCTCTTGCTGTTCCCAGTTTGTGCGACCCTGATGCAGTTCAGATGCAGCTTTCTGGGCCTTATCCTCTAGCTGCTTCAGGTTCTGTGCTGACAACTGTCCCTGTTTCTTGGCAGTCTGTAGGGCTTCCACATCCGCAGCATGCAGCATGAGCTCTCGCTCGTATTTATTCTGAGCCTCTGCAGCCAGCTTAGCCTTGGGCCAGAAATAAGACACAGGTGAGTAAACATCCAAGAAAATCAGTGGGTAGCTGTGTGAAGAATCAATCCTGATTTGATCCAGGAGTGTCATGCCCACCTGTAGTTTGCTGTCCTGTGTGGCTCTCTGCTCCTGGGCCACCGCTGCCGCAGCTCTCTGCAGGGCATCCTGCAGCTCCGTCTGCATGTCCGTCATGCTCCTCTTCAGTTCCTTTACCTGTTGTGCAGCCAAAAGGAGGAGTTTCAATCTTCATAACTTTCCTATACAGAACAGCTACAAAAACAATGACGTGCCATCCGTGTGCATTCCTTACCCGTTCTTCAACGCACTCTACAGCTTTCATCTTCTCCTCCTGGAGCTCCAGCTTTTCCTTCTCTGCTTCCAGCAGCCGGGTTTCCAGCTGCTGGTTCAACTCCCGTGCCGTCTTCAGCTGGCTGTCAATGGAAGTACGTGCCTGCTCAGCCAACTAGAAGTGAAAAATAGGACAAATTTTAGTACTGTGGCTACTTGGGACAAATCAATTGAACAGGTTTAAGCAGACTGTTACCTGCTTCTCTTTGTTTACAGACTCCTCCAAGCTGAGCACCATGGATCTGTACTGTTCTACGTTGGTGGTGGTATTCTTCAAACGCTCCTTCAGGTCAGAGTTCTGTTCTTCAGCCTGCTGTAGGCGTGCTTGGAGCTCATCTACCTCCTGCTGAGGAACGCCAGGAGCTGAAACTGCACATAACAGGAACAATATCGTCTTTTACAGCACTGGATTATTATTTGACACTCACTACTCCATCCTCTAATTTCTCTGTTTACCTCTGGGTAATGTCCTGACAGGCTGTTTAGGTGCTGTGCTAAGGTTCTCATTGTTCAGTTGCTGTCTCATGGAGGTAGCTTGCTGTTCAGCAGTTCTTAGCAGCTCTTTAGTCTTCTGATGTAGCACTGTCTGTGCCTCCAACTGTTTCTTAACCTCCAGCAGTTGAGCCTAGCCAATAGAAAATGAGACATATTATTCCCACAAGTCTTTTAGGTGTAGACACGTCCACTTGTGGGGTTGTAGAGGTTTGACAAGTCAACAGCAAAAACCAACAAGCTGACCATTGTAAATCCTCCCTAATAAAAAGGGAGTGAATTTACAAGCTTACGTCTTGGTTGCGTTCCAGTGCGTGTCTCTGTTCCACCTCCTGTTCTAGTTTCTTCTTTAACTGGATAATCTCTTTCTCCAGACGCTGGATATGGTTATTGTAGTGCTGTTTGGTCTCAGTCTCAGAGCGCTCTGTCATAAGCTGTGATATAATAAGGAAATTAAGAATAAGGCCAAAGAAGAGTGTTTTGACAAAGTTGGTTGGGATATGTAAACAAGCTGTACCTGAATGGATTTGAGGTTGGTGAGCAGGAGATTCTGGCCCCGCTGCTCGGTCAGGACAGACTCCTTCTCCTGGGACAGTCTGTTCTCCACCTGCTTCAGAATGTCTCGTTCCTTACGGATATTCTCAACGCGCAACTGAGAAAAAAAAAAAAAATTCATTAAAAGCTGCAAGCAGCGATGAAAGCGCCCTTCGCACATGGGCTCACCGCCACCCGTTGGTCTTAGGGAAACAGCGAACAGTCAGGGACATGCATGTTAGCAAGTAAATACAGGAGAATTATGGCAAAGTCATTTCAAAGTGCCACACTTCCTGCTGCCAACAGGTGGCGCTTTGACTAAATGAATATTGCCATGTAGATGTTGTTGTGGCAAATTCGATGTTACTTCAGTTCTGGTCTCAGAGTCGAATCTCCAGGTCCCAGGAGTTTAACTTTATTGACAAGCAACAAGTGAGATGCCAGCTCCACATCTGAATCTCTTAAGCCAGGGCACAGTTTTTATACATTTTTCTTATCTGTTAAACCAGTGTAAGATCCACCCCTACAGTTCTTTTCCATGATGTCATTTCAGGTGCTCTTCTCCTCTCCCTTCCTAGAGTCTCCCGAGTACTCCCCAACATTTTCACCACAGTCACTTCACCAATTATACTGCAGGTGTTGCTTATGCAAGAGATAATTCTCTTTGTAAGGGTGGCTGACTGCCAATAGTCTACATCTTTTTACTTAATCTCTCATGGCGGAATTCTGCCAATTGATGGTCAACCCTTTCTCATAGGCAAAATGAAACATTGTATCAAAAACAATCAACACTCCCCAGAGGCAAGAAGCCTTCACGTGAAACCCTTAATAATGATCTTATTCATTTCACAACCTCCTGTTGTCTGGTGGAAAACTACCAGCAAAATATGCTTAGTGGTCAAGCTAAATTCTCAGATACATCTGACCCCTGTAATCACAGTCACGTAGGCCATGAGGCCTCAAAACACTTCTGGCTTTTATAGTAAGCAAACTAATTCTACAACTGTTTTCTTTAAGATAGATAAAATACTTCAATGTCTTCAGGCCAGGACTATCATGAAACACGTGAAGTTTGGAGCAGATCGGACATTGTATGCCTGAGTTACAACAACTTCCTTTTTCGTGGCATTAATCACATACATTAGCAATTAGCAAGTGTTGCATGATTTTAAATGTTTCTAGCATGTTTGGTACTTCATGGCATACTGAAATGTGTTTCTGGGAGTGAATTACAGTGTAAAGCATGCTATTTCCCTTTGCCATCAGGTGGCGCTATGACTAAGTGAATATTGGCATGTAGATGTCTTCAGGTCAGGACTCTTATCACACATGTGAAGTGTGGGGTAGATCGGACATTGTATGCCCAAGTATCAACAACTTCCTGTTTCATGGCGAAACTTTGAAATTTGTCAGGCCGCCACGGACACACCCTTCAGCGAAAACTCAAGATCTTCCCAATTTAACGTCGCAAAGGCCTTTAGATTAGACTGACCATATATGATGTTTATCTGATAAAATCTCTAGGAGGAGTTTGTTAAAGTGCAACGTCTGGAAATGGCAAAAACTGCAAAAATTTTGCAGAGAAAATTCCAAATATCTCACTTCCTGTTGGTATTCAGATTTTGCACCCAGGGACTTTTTTGTAGGTATTGGGCTGTAACATGTGTCTACTGAATTTCATACCTGTACGTGAAACGTAGCGCGAAAGGCGCTTAATTGAAATTTTGTAGGTGCCGCTATCGAGCCATTTTGCCACACCTAATTCTGAAACCCATATCAGAAGTAAATTTTCACCACTTTTGACACGTGCGCAAAGTTTCATGAGTTTGAGCATGTTTAGGCCCTCAAAAATGCGATTCATTTCAGAGAAGAACTGACTGAGCAATTACAATAGGGTCCTCACACCATCGGTGCTCGGGCCCTAATAAACGGAGCAATTCCAATAGGGTCCTCACACCATTGGTGCTCGTCTCGGGCCCTAAATTTTGAATGTTAGTTTGCTGATGGTCTATACAGTATTTAACTTTCTCTCACCTCAGCCATGGTTAGTTTCTCATTGGCCTCCCTCAGATCTTGAGTCATTGTGTGAATGATTTGCTCATGTCTCTGATGAGTGGCACTCATCTTTTGATTCTTCTCCCTCAGGGCTTCAATCTCTCGTCGAAAGCCATTCACATTCTCCTGAAGCATCTCGTACCTGCCATGGACCAATTCAGATTTTAAGAATTCAATCCTTTTCAAATCCTGAGATGGAATTAGAATTAAATGAGCTACTTAAAAATGTTATATTTGTCAATTCAATTTGTATTTTTACACACCACTACAAAACGTTCACCACATTTTGAGAAAATTAAAGTTAATTTATAAAATAAGGATATTATATTCAAAACAAATTCCTATATGGCATCTTTCCCATAACATTATTAACATCTTAAACAGTAGAAGCTCCTGACCATAAACTTTATATTCTAATCACTGAACATATGCAGAGAACTTTTGGCAGAGGTCTAATTTCCTTGCGTTATTCACCCTGAAGGTGGCGCACTTTAATGTTAATTGAGAGGCTCCAAGTACGCACGACACACTGATTATCTCATAATTACCTTAAAGTAGTATTTATTGCCTCCGAATGTTGTTTTAGAATGTTACAAGATGTGGAGGAATTCAGCAGATTGATATCGTCTTGGTCTGCAGCGAGGTTTACGTAATGTAACATGAAAATAAGTGGAGCAGTCTAAAATCTGCGGCTGGTCTTAATTATAATATTCTGGTAAAAAAAGGTTTATATGTTCTGTGTATGAAATGTTGATTGTAAATAAATAAAGATAAAAGCCACATGCAACAAACTATTAACATGTAGCTGTGGCTGGACTTCTCAGGTAAAAAGAGGTAAAAACATAAAATCCAACTTAAATTCAGATTGCCTGCAAACAGATATTTCAGAAAATTGCTCACCGTTTAAATGCGAACTCCAGCTGAGAGGAAAGTTTAGCCTTCTGTGAAAGCAGGTCAGACACTTGACCACGAAGCCTCTCAATCTGTTCATTCAGAAGCTTGTCGTTTTCTGCTTTCTCCTTTTTATATGTTATGAAGGCATCATTAAGCTACAAGATGAAACATGCATTTTAATGGTTAATATTAAATGTCCAAATGTAATTTTATAATGAACAGTTTACTCAAAAGAGAAAGTTTTTACAATTTACTCAATTTTATGTCATTCCAAACCTGTAACACTTGAAATCACAAAAAGTGCAGCAGTCTAGTCAAATATTTATGCTGCTCTTTTCCATTCAAAAGCATACAGGTTTGGAAGAAAATAATTTTTTGAATGAACGAACTTTAAAGTAGAGAACCAAGGTGAGTAAATCTGTCTAACCTGTTTAAGTGCTGCTTTAGCCTGAGTTGCCTGGAAAGATTCTGAAGCCGCAGACCTCAGGGGTGTAGATCTGGTGGACATGGGTCCTGGCCTGTTGGGAGTGGTGGACTGAGATCCAGCCTCTGAACCTGAACACAACCACAGGCGAATGAGTAAAGACTTATTTTAAAATTTGGATCAAAAGCTAATAAAAAGGAGAGTCCGTTTGGTCTTAGGGGTAAATTTTCACCCTGTGGTGGAAGCTCAACTCCGGCTGTCTGCAACAGGATACGATACATGTCTCTTTGTCGGATAGCAGAGTCAGCCAGCTGCTTCTGGTGGTTTTGCTGTTCTTTGATCTGCTCTAGTTCCTTCTGAACCTTCTCTAGATTCTGTTCCAACTCTGTTTGTCTGAAAGAGCAGATACAGATTTTTTACTGATCTTCATAGCGTCACTGAAGAATAGCAGGGCAATGTACGTAAAAATTCTGGCAGATCTTCTCCAAGATAAAATGTGTGCATTTATTCCTATGGTCCATATGCCACTCCCAAGATCACAAGGCCAGTACCTGGCAGTCTTAGCCTGGTTCTGGTCCCTCTCTCTCTGCTCCTCCAGGTCTCTGATCTGGGCCAGAAGGTTCTGGTTTTGCTGCTGAAGCTCTTGGACGCTGCGGAAGGCCACCTGTCGTGAGCCCTGGACCTCAGAGCTGCTGCTCACAGCTGAGCTCAAGTCCTCATGCACCACCTGATTACCGCGTGCCTCCTCCACCTCCACCAGAAGCACACTTACCTGAATCATGAAAAAAAATTGTGAAAATACATGTAGATTTTGTGATCAGAATTACTGTGCTATCTGAGGCTGAATCTAGGTGTTTCATCTCAGTGTTTACTGTAAGAGGCTTACCTGTTCAGACATGTCTGCTAGTTGTCTCTTTGATCTCTGATTATCTCTCTCTAGCACTAAAGCTCTCTTATTGGCTTCATCTGTCTCCTTCTGCAGCCGATGGATCTCCTGATATAGAGGAGACAGATTAGCATCTACTGATTGACCATCATGTTTTTTGCCGACCATCTCAAATATGTGCAAACCTTCATAGCTTGCTCCAGTTTGGCACAGAGGCTAGTCATGGACTTCTGCATGTTCTCATATTCCTCTCTCTGGCGTTTCAGGATGGGAGCTTTGGTCTCCACCTCCAGAACTATCTCATCCAGAACCTTGTTCACACGCTTGCTCTCCAGTTTCTCCAGGTGCAGCTGGTCTTGCGCCTCCACAAAGGCATTATACAGCTGAGAGCAAATACAGACAAGTTACTTCATAATAAACATTACTAAAATCAATCATGCTAATGGTAAGTAAAGTGTCACTGATTAATTATTTTGTGATAAACATTTTATACCTCCATTAGCTTCATGCCCGGCTTAACAATCTTGGCCACTGCAGCTGCAGTTGGCGAGAGGTTTGTCAGCTCCTCTTCTGTGAGAGCTGGAACACCTTTCGAATTACATAAATTCAGACTGAAATCTTGCACAATGACATGATTCAACTGAAAATTTGGCACAAACCAATAAAAAGTATAATCCAAGTACACTGAAAAGATTCAACCTAAAAGAAAAACTGACACAAACTTTTGTTGTGTATGCGTGCATTACCTCTCCTTTTAAATTCTGCAAGGCGTGTGTTGGCGTTCTCCAGCTCTTTCTCCAGATTCCTGACCTTCTCATGTAGATCCGATTCTGATTTCTCCCTCACACCCCGCAGCTCTGACAGCTTCTTCTCTGTGCCTTTATTTGCTGTCGATGGAAGAGGCATTTAAATTCACCACAACATTCACAGTGAGGCAATGAGAGAATATTTGTAAACGCTCAAAACAAAACAATGACAATGGATAGTGTCAGAAAAGCATACTAGTGAAGTGAAGTGACATTTGGCCAAGTGTGGTGACCCATACTCGGAATTTGTGCTCTGCATTTAACCCATCCAAGTGCACACAGACAGCAGTGAACACACACACCGTGAACACACANAGATTCCTGACCTTCTCATGTAGATCCGATTCTGATTTCTCCCTCACACCCCGCAGCTCTGACAGCTTCTTCTCTGTGCCTTTATTTGCTGTCGATGGAAGAGGCATTTAAATTCACCACAACATTCACAGTGAGGCAATGAGAGAATATTTGTAAACGCTCAAAACAAAACAATGACAATGGATAGTGTCAGAAAAGCATACTACAATACTATTTTGTATTTTTTTTTTACATGACAAAAAAGAAATTAGGTAGACATTGGCAGAAAATTTGGTATTTTTATATAAAATAACCATTGGATAGATAAAATAAATATAAATAAAGTAAGTAATATTAATAATAATTTATGCATTTGGCAGCTGATTTTACATAACTTGCATTGCACTAAAGTTATACATTTTATCAAACATTTATTCAAATCCAATGTTTGAGCTACAGGAATGAATGAAATATATAAATAAGATAAATAAATCAATACTAATTAAAGCATTTTAATTTGCAACAAAACTTAAAAGTCAGCCATTTATTCTGAACAAGAAATGTTGAGGGAAGATCATTACAAGGAATTGTTCAAACCTTCCATCGCTTCCTTCAGCAGTTTGTTGAGCTCTTCAACAGCTCTGTTCAATTCAGCATTCTTGGCTTCAGAATCTGTTGCTGCATTCTGTGAACAAACAAAAGGATTCTGATTTTAATCATACCACACATTAACGCTGAACACTGCACAACCAATATCAACATTTACTGACCTTGTACAAATTACAGAGTTTGAGGTTAGCATTCAGCTCATTGCGGTACTTTTCCTCCATGGAGGCCCGTTGTTCTTTAGCCTAAAAATATAAGTCAAACAACACACCTTAATTAAATTTCTCTTCTATGTCAAGTGGTAGAGCAAACAAGAATAAGAAGTTGATAGTGAACCTCTTTGAGTTTGTTCATCAGATCCTCAGTACTCTTCTGCATGTTGTCATTGTTTTTCTTGAGTGTGTTCACTTGGTCCTGAAGTCTGGTCACCTGGTTATGACATATACAGTATATGACTAATGCAGATAGGTGATTTGATAAGAATACAGCCCAATATATAAATATGAGTCTCAAAAATTCCTCACACCTCTTCCTTCTTGGTCTCTAAAGAGCACCTGAGCTCCAGGATCTCTTTGCCCTTGTCTCTGGATACTGTGTACAGCTCGTCTGTCTTACTCTTCAGCTCTGAATTCAGCCATGTGTTCTGGTTCTGGAGAAGCTCCTTTTCTTGTTCCATTCGCTTCTCACGATGCTGACGAGAAAGTAACACAGTAAATAATTTAAATAATCAAATCAAAATATGGAATCAATGGTCAGATGTATTAATTCATCAGAGACCTAATAACAGCTAAATGAGAGTCACTGGTTACCTGAATGGAAACCTCAGATGACTGAAGTTCATCTAGTTTAAGCTGGAGCTCCATCTTGATTGTGCTGGTTTCCGCAAGTTTGTCATTGAGGCGTTTGAGATCCTCTGTATATTGACCAAAAGAGACATGTTAGCAATTACACATGTTAAAGGGATAGTTCACTGTCAAATTCAAGATATTTTGAAGAATATGGGTAACCAAACAATTGATAGGCCCCATTGGTTACCGAAATTCTTCAAAATATCTTCTTTTTTGTTCAGCAGAATGAAAGAAATTTATACAGGTTTGGAACAGCTTGAGGGTGAGTAAATTAAACAATGACAGAATTTTCATTTTTGGGTGAACTATCCCTTTAAAAGTTCTAGTAATTTGCTACCAACTCAACTGCACAAAACAGTGGATATATTCAGAGAAGAATACTACTACAATATATGCAGTATATTGTAAGCATACTGTACACAAATTTGAATGAAAAACAAGTGTGGCCCATTACATTTCCCAAAGTGTGCAGTACACAATAGAACACATTATGTGCTATTATATCCCACAATGCAATGTGCTCAGTCTTTTTTTTTTTTTCAGGTGATGACTGAATATTATCTGCTGAAATTAACAAATTCTTGACAAATTGTTAGACATGACAAAAAAAAGAGACTAGACATTTGCAAAAAATGGCTAATTTTGAATGAAATATATATTTGATAGATTAAATAAAACTATACATGTGAGCAATTACTGATTAATTTATTTCTGATTGACATTAGTTGAACACCACAAAGCAATATTTAATTTAAATTAATAAACCAAAACGCTGACATTCCACTTTTATAAAGAACTCTGATTAATAGCATATTAGTTTGCGCTACAGTATTAACTGCCAAATTTCTGTGCACTGTGTGCAAATAAAAAGTCCTCTAGTCCTCATTTAAGTAACGAAAGCAATCCTATTTGGTCAACGACAACCTTGATCACTGATGTAAATAACAGTGCCATACCACTGAGGTTTTCCACTTCTTGAGATCTCTTCTCAAGCATCCGTGAGAACTCTCGGTTTTCTGCCTCAATTTCATATTTGGCTCTTGGCGGCGTACTCTGAAATGCAAAAACATTGGGACATTTACATCATCTTTAAATGCTCAAAATATTAAGGCCCGTATGAAGCATGACAGATGAGAAACTCAAATAGTTACCTCTTGCGTTGTTCCCTGCTCTTCCTCTATATCTTTCAACTTTTTAAGTTCCTCGGCTTTAAAAAGCAAAAGACTCATGTTATACAGCAGCCTAGTAGTGTCAAAAGAATTAATATATAAAAACAGAATAAAGCATAGTACTTACAGAGACGGCTGTTCTCCTCCTTAATACTGTGATACTCTTTACTTTGGGACAAGAACTGCTCCTGACTCTCAGCTAGCTTCTTCTCAAGATTAAAGTACTGTTGCTCTGTTGATTAAAAACAAATATTTGTAACATGTTTCACTGGGACAATTCATACCAACAGCTCTTTGACACTTCATTTATGATTAGGATTGCTGATTTAAATAAAATTAAACAAGATGAGTTAATTAATATAATGCTTTATAGATTTACAAGAAAGGCGTTATATGGTCAGCCATTAACTTTATCTCAATATCAAGAGGACTGCCAATTTCACACATATTGTTTGAGTGGAAAAGACAGCAAAACAGACAAACGTGAGCCAAACATTTTCTTTGGTCTGCCACTACATCTCAGTATTAACTAATTAACTAATTATGCCAAAAACTTAAGTAAACTCAGTCTACTTGCTAACTCAGTTAATTTGTGCAGAAGATACAAGCCTCTCCAGAATAATTTCCCAGCTAAACGCTTTTATACAGATGAAGATCAAGTTATAATGCCTAAACATGTTGTCTAAACAGCCAGTACACTACTTTATAAGAAACCCAGCTGTTGAATGACTATCTGGCCCGCCTGCTTCCGTTACTCACCACAGTCTGCTTTATACCGCTCGTGCTGTGATTTCAGTGAGTCTATTTCCGTCTGCTGCTCTGACAGAACTTTCTCGAGCTTGTTCTGAATGGCTTTCGGCAGTTTGTTTATCTCACTTCTCTCCAGTGTTTGCTGAAGAAGTGCCGCCATCTCTCCAGCTCACTGCAAGCGTTAGCATTAGCTGCCCTTACGTCATATGTGAGCGATATAAACTCAAGCCGCAAAGCAGCACGGACCTACAGACGTATTATCCAATCAGGTCTCTTGAATTGAGTTGCGTGTGTTTGATGCGACGACGTGTCACACGTATTGGTTCCACTGAGAACTGATCAGCTGTGTGCATGAACTGAAGGTACGTTTAAAGGCCTTTCTTTTCAGTACTTTCAGAAACATAATTGTCATATTGTATGGTTCGTAAAATAGCATTATTCTCGATGTATTTTTAAAGAAGTTTACTCTTACAAATGTGTTACTTTTAGTTTTCATTCAAGACGTTCAACTGCTTCTATATTTTGAAACTAAGCTGTACAAACAGTGATTTCTGGGAGAATATTAACAATAGTATTAATTTTTCATTCTGTAATTAAGGTGTGATGCATACATTTTTAATTTAGCATTCAAAACAATTTATTTCATTTCTTAGTGTTTTTCTTTTCTTTTTCTTTTTTGATTATTTAGACAAAATGGAATAGAATTTTAATAGGTATTGGACCTTTATTGGTTATCGGCCATAATATGACAATTATTTCACACAATATTTGTCATGATCAAAAGGCTGACTAAATACACTTCTTCCTGTTTGTTTGTTTGTTATTTACTGTCATTGAAAAGATTGACACTGATTTAATGATTCATTTGTACTGGTACAGGTAATAAGTTTAATAGTACTATTAATATTTCCCTTAATAACTGCAATAGCTGTCAGTGAAACTGACATTTAAAAAGCTAGTTAATATGGCACAATATTGATATTTCTTTCTTTATGTTTACGGGCAGAATGGGTAGGAGTTATATTGTA
The DNA here is from genome assembly GCA_003731715.1 of Anabarilius grahami. Lineage (NCBI taxonomy): Eukaryota > Metazoa > Chordata > Actinopteri > Cypriniformes > Xenocyprididae > Anabarilius > Anabarilius grahami. The sequence continues at coordinate 9,217,193 of RJVU01044706.1, read as the reverse complement.
GATGAAGCTGTGGCGAAATATCTTGGTGGTCTTCAGGCAGATCCCGGATCATGTGCAACTGGACTCCTGGCTGGTCAAGTGAGGAAACTAAACTAACCTATTTTTAATCATGTCAGTTCACAGAACTATTTTTCCTAACATTTTCTTTTCACAGTCCTCTCCTCAGAGAGAATTTGTGGTGCTGGCCGTGCAGACTCCTCACAGGGAGAGTGAGGGGCAGCTGAAGTCTTCCAGAGGGGGCAGCCCACTGGATGACATTGATGTGGAGTGGGTCACAGAACATGCCAGGCAGGTGGGTAGGCCTGAGTGACTGTAATGTTTTTATAGTCTAATTGAACAGGATTTTGACTTTCTCTATTCTAGGTGTCCCGCATGTTACCAGGAGGTCTTTGTATTCTTGGCTTGTTTTTAGTAACCCCACCTGAACTCTCCAAAGATGCCCAAAACACGTTAAAAAGGGTACAGTCCTTGATGTATTTGTCTGTTTATTTGCTAATATGTTTATTTGTTAGAATAAACTTGATTTTTTTTATTAAATAAAATGCATTTATTAATTATTCATTTTATTTTAAGGTATATTAAAACACATTTTAATTAAATTATACTAATTTTATTATACTACTTAATTAAAAAATTGACTGGACCACATTTTAGCTTTTATTAAAGATGATTTTTTATAGGCCTTTATAACTTCATCACAAATTTTTGTGCTGCTCTCTTTACGTAGCTTATATTTGCCATGGATAAATGCATAAGTAAGGGAAGATTGTGGGAACTGACAGAGGAGGATGTGACTGATCGAGTCACCCTGCATATCTGCTCCAAAACAAAGAAGTATCCTGCACACTACATCATTACATAACTTCCTCCGTGATCTATAAGCATCACCCGCTATGAATAACCTCAAAAGTTTGCATGATCCTTGACTTAAAATGTACAGAACTGTCTGCAAAACGCTTGATGTAAAAGATCCAAAGGTGAGAGAAATTTTTTGGGTGTAAATACTTGGAATAGTGTGGCACAGAGTACTGTATTTTGCTGTGCATACTGATTTATAGAGTTCAGCCAAGCCAGCAGACTGGAAGTATCAGACAGATGTCTCGTCATCCTGGCCCATGTTGACCTGCTCTGTTGAGGTGGATCTGCAGATCCCTTTGACAGGATCCTCTGATAACACAGACAAGTGCATGAAGGTGAGACAGAAGACAGATGGGGTATATGAAGACGTGTTTTATTTGTGAAAGATTTTGTGTAGAATGTAAATTTGAAAATAAATAAACAGCTTATACAGTTTGTGAATTTGATCTTCCTTTACCCCCTTGTCCAGGATGGTCTTAGGAGGTGGGCTAAACAGATTGAGGCTGGTAACTGTCTCATAAGTGGCAGACAGGCATTAGATGACTCTGAACTCCTCTCAGGACAGGTAAAGATGTAATTCTATCATTCCTATATTGTACTGATTCAACATTTGAGATGAAGTAGACATTTTTTTTCTTTCAGAAAAAGAACATAAAGACAACCCATCGTCTGACACTCCCAGCCTGTATCCTTGTCTCAGATGTGAGCTCATCTAAATCTTTTCTTATAGTACCGAATATTATCAACGGGGCATATATCTGTGTGTAGTCAAAGGTATAATGAGAATATCAATGTGACAGGAGCAGCCAGAACTGGATGAGCGGTGCAGTGCTCTGGTTCAGCTGTGCAGTGGCTCCATGAGGGTTCGAGGGGTGGTTCACTGCAGGGCCTACATCCACAACAACAAACCCAAAGCCAGACATGCTGCACAGGTCATTATTTTTGGTACTATATATGTATGCAAGATGATATATATCAATATTAGATATGTAAATGTATTTCACATTAACCTTTGCAGTCAGTAACACTCAAAAGTTACTCTTTTTTAACACTAATAATAATTAAATAACACTGTTAAATATAATCTTAAGCAAATCTCATTGTAAAATTTTTCACACTGTACATTATAAGGTTGTGCCTGATTTCTTTTTAACTAGCATTTAAAATTATTGATTTATTATTCATTTGTTTACACAAAATAATTGTAATATCAGCCATTTATTAGTTATCAGCCATAACATGAACATTATTTCACACAATATTTGTCATGAACAAAAACCTGACTAAAATACACTTTTATATTTGCCTGTTATTTGTTCTCTTTGAAAAGACTGATACTTATTTTATACTGATACTGATATAAATTTTTCCTTTGCACTGGTAGGCCATTAAGAGAGACATCATGAACACCGTTTCCTCCAGAGTGGAGATGTTTCTGGAAGATCTTTTAATAAGTGAAGGGAGTCACAAAGGTACAGTGGTCCATCATGTCTCATATGTGATGTTGAAAGAGAAAGTCAACCCCAAAATTGTGTCCCCAGATGAAAAAAAGTACACTTCCATAATGTACGTAAAGTGCTCTATTTCTGCGCACTAATTTTGTACTTAATATACTAAAAATTCTTCTTTGCCACAACTAAATAAAATTTTTTTATTACAGAGATAGTATGTTAAAAGCACATTTTAATTCATCTTCATGGTGTCTCAAAATAGCACTGTTGACTACACTTAAATGTTCTTAAGATTATCTTAAGAAGTACTAAAGAAGATTTTTTTGTATATTAAGTACAAAATTAGTGCGTGAAAATTATAGAGTTATAGAAGTGTACTTTTTTTTTTTTTGTGTACATTTTGAGTAAATGTCAGAATTATCCATTGAAGTTCCACAACAAACATTTGCAAACATCAAACTGATCACTAGATGGCAGTATGGTGCCACCATTTGTCTTTGAGTTTTGTACATAGTTCAGAAATAAATTTATTCCTAATTCAAGACATGAGTTCCCATATTGTTTCTCTAGGTCTGTGCACTGGGCAGCAGGCTCTTCCTCGGCGTGTTTTTGCCCCAATGCCCTTCTCCGGCCTGTCTGTGTGTGACTACATGTTCCCAGATGAAAGTACTGCTGATGTGGCTGAGCGTCTGAAAGAGATGTTGGACTGGGAAACACCAGAAGAGGACATAGATATTAGTCTGGAGAACAATCAGTGTACGTTTTTCATACTTCAATATGAGACTTTAGGGCAGGGGTTCTCTACTCTGGACCTCGAGGTCCACTTTCTTGCTGCGTTTAGGTCCAATCATGATCAAACTCATCTGCCTTTAACTTTCTTGTAATTCTGAAGAAACATAGCCCTAGAAGCTGGAATGATATTTAAAAAGGGAAAAAATTCTAAAGACCTTGGTTGTGTCCGAAATTGCCCCTATACCCTTAAATAGGGCACTATTTGAGGGGACAGCCATTTGTTGTGGTGTCCATGCACTCATTCAATCCAACAATGCACCGCAACAACGAGTTTACAACCGATGTATGCATAACAACTACAGAATACCCATAATGCACTGTGAGAGTCGCGCACCAAATTAATTCCTGTGTCTGACCAGAAGATGCCGCCTACAGCTGAATCCATTTTCCAAACTGCTGGTCCAATGTGGCTACAGCATAATATCATACAGGTATAAATTCCTTTTTAATTGATTATTAAATTGTTTAATTAAGTTTTGTACATGGTTTCCATGACAGAGTTCAAGATAAATCTTTTCATTACTACTAGAGCTGCCAGTTTTCCAAGTTTCAAATAATTATTAAACAGCAAGCACAAACTATGCAAAAGAGGCAGCTTTTTTTCTGGCACAGTGACCGAAATCACTCACTCGTTTACATTCACTCCCTCAAGTGAACTATATTAGTGGACTAATGTATGGAACAGTAAATGAGGGTATAGGGGGCGATTTCGGACACAGTCCTTGATTAGCATTTTCAGGTGTTTGATTAGGGTTGGAGCAAAACTCTGCAGGAAAGTGGACGTTGAAGGCCAGAGTTAAGAACTCCTGCTTTTGGGATTTATTAATTCTCTCACTTTATTTGAGTGTCTCATGAAGCTGCACTATTGTAATGGTTTGTATCATCTCTAGGCTTTTCCAAGTGGACCTTAGATCTGTTACTAGGGTATTGTGGAACGTAGAGCTCGTTGCTTGGATTTAGGGATGACTAACCACAAGTATTGTAGGGACTGGTTAAACGGTTAAGAATGTGTATAGGTATGTGATTTACAGAATGCTAAGTGATAAACCTTTTCAAAATGAGTGCACACAGACCTCTTGTGACACACCCAGCCTCATTCCACTTTAAATAATAGCCAGCTACACCTTGCATCTTGTTCAAACCAGTTCAAGCCCACAAATGTTTTTCATGTATATGTAAAAGGAAAAACATAGTAATATGTTTAACCACAGGCTATAGAATATCTGATCCCTTGTAATAACAGGCCCTTTGGAAATTTTGGATTATCATCTCTATGACAACACAACTTGGAAAGAGGGGATTATTTTTCTCTCTTTTTCCCCCTTCTGGTATAATTTCTCTCTCTTCAGTGCTACAAGCCTTTAATACCTAGTTACTGAATTTTTACATGTTTGTGCATGTATTTTTTTTTCTTCAGTATTTTCCCCTGAAACTGAGATAATTGATGGCCATGATTCCAGTAAACATGTCATTTCAGAAGAAGTTGAAAATTCACAAATTCACAAAGCCCCTCACTACTATGCTGGTAAGTGCCTAATATCATAATTATTAATATAAATATTAAATCACTCTCTATTTCTTTGAGTAATACTTTTATTAATACAATAAATCATTCTCTTTGTATCATGATATTAAATGGGGCTCAACAATATAGTTAATGATAATTATATTTTATCTAATGATACAGTGTGAGTGGCTTCATGTTGTTTGTTAGTTGGCAAGGTGTGACCATATTTTTCCTTTTGTGATTTCTATAATTCTTGGAAACATCCTCATATTACCATTTTGGCCCATTTCCACATTCCTGATCATATCTCTCTCTCTCTCTCTCTCTCTCTCTCTCTCTCTCTCTCTCTCTCTCTCTCTCAAACACACAGGTGTGGCAGTAGCAGCAACCATCGCTCTTCTTGCCACAGCCACATCTCTGCTGTATTTTAGTGAGTGACAATGGAAATAGCAAATATGTAGCAAAGAATGTACAAGTGAGTGTGTATATGTTTGTATAATATACTGCATAATCTTAAATATAAATACATTTGGACCACAATATTATAAGGATTATTGTAGTGTAAAATACACATCTATAGCAAAAGTAAGTCTCCACATACTTTTGCCATATAGTGTATTTTACATTACAGTAATCATTTCTAATAAACAGGTTTGGCTATTTGAGAGAAGACTCATCTTAATGTTACACTATATAATGACAATCTAGAAATTATGTGCCTAACATTCACTGTCTGACCTTACTGATGCCCGCTGTGTATCATTTTGCCAGCAAGACACAAGCATCAGTGAGGATGTTGGGTGATGGGCTTTGTTCAGGCCTGTCAAGTCTTTTCTCTACAAATTGTTGCCGCAAAGTTGGAAAAACACAATCCTTTTTGTGATGAAGCACTGTGATTTGATTTATACTAGAATTACTGGAATAGAAAAATCTGTTGATTCAAAACAGTTGTTCACATATTTTTGGTAGTGTGTAGTGTAGCTCAAAATAAATATTTTAAATGTTAATTTTAGTAATAACATACCAGTTACCTTAAGTCCAAATTACACAATCATGTGTTTTGTTTTGTTTAGATTTTTTCCCCTTGAGGGGGGAATAAGATTTCTGGCATGTTTTCACTTGCGCGACGTTAATAACAGATCAAAAGAAAAACGTTAACTGTCATTATCCACGCATGTCTTTGTAGAATGTTTGTGGCTTTTCTAGTATATTATCATTGTGCCATTTGTCATGTCACTACAAACCAGTTTCTTTTGGCTTCTGTAACGGCTCAGCATTAAAGGCATACAGGAAATGATGTATTAAATTGAATGGAAAATACCCTCGGCATGAAATGTGTCTTTTGTGTCTGTGTGTGTTTGTGTGAGATGATGCGTGTTAATGACATTCCTTATTCAATATCAGCCGTCTTCAACCTTTTCAGATGAAGGACCCCTGGTAGTGCATACCCTATGATTTTTACATTGCAAATCCATTAAAATAAATACATTTTAATCTGGCAGGGACAGTGAAACAATTATGTGAACTTTATTTTTGATTTTAGTTAACATTTTATTTTTGTTTATTTTTTCCTTTTCATTTTTTCCTAGTTTAAGATCATAATTATTGTCCCCCCTTTTCAAAAAATCCTGGGGCCGTATTCACAAAACATCTTAAGGCTAAAAGTAGCTCCTAACTTGCCGATTTAGGAGAAACTCTTAAAAATAATGGGCGTGTCAGTCCTAATTTTAGGAGTCCTACATTTTTGCTCTAAGAGTATTTCACAAAGCATTTTAGCGCTAAAACTAGCTCCTAAGTCTGTGAAACGTTAGGAGTAGTCAAGAGGACTCCTAAGTCACTAAGACCAAATCACAAACAGTCCTAATCCACCCAAAGACACTGTACACCATTGAGGGAATAGCGATAGAGCCTTAGGTGCTGAACTTTTTCTTCATAAATGCAATCCATTTTGATTTATAGATTTAAACCTACGATGAGACGGCAAAAATAAATCTTTAACAAATAATTATTGTCCGATTACCTGTGGCAGTGGTTTTCATGAGTTCACATTTACAAATGATTGAATAGAGTAAAAATAGCGTATTTGGTGTGCTGTCCAAGGATATTGAGGGCTCCGAGATGCAGACATCCAAGAGGCGGTCCACAATTCACTGTATATACTAGTTTAATTAGTGACACTTAGCCTACATTTTAAAACCTTTATTTGAATATGGCAACATTTTTATTAAAAATATTTATTTGAATAGGGCAGCATTTGTATTTTAAACCTTTATTTTAAAATGGAAATATGACACCTCATTCTACAATATTTCTATGATTAAATCGCTGACTCCTCCCCCATCAGCCAATCACTGTGTGTATACACTCTAAAAAATGCTAGGTTAAGAACAACCCAAGTTTGGTTGAAAACGGACAAACCCAGCAGTTGTGTTAAACGTTTACCCAACCTGCTGGGTAGTTTTATTTAACTAACCAATTGTTTAAATATTACTGTATTGCTTGCTTAAAATGAACCCAAAGTATGTTGGAAATTAACATTTATTAATATGTTTAATAAATTAACATTTACTAATAAGTTTAATGAATAACAATGAATGCAATACAATACAATACAATAATCATTTATTAAATTGCTTATTAATAAATGTTCACCTTTTGATTACTATTGTTGCCTCTAGTAATTAATTATGTGTCTGATTTTTAATTTCCAACCTATTTTGGGTTCATTTTAAGCCAATCATATAGTAATTTTTAAACAATAGTTGAGTTAAATAAAACTGCCCAGCAGGTTGGGCAAATATTTAACCCAATCGCTGGGTTAAAACAACCCAATGGCTGGGTTTGTCCATTTTCAACCCAACTTGGGTTGTTTTTAACCCAGCATTTTTTAGAGTGTACTCCATAGCAACGAGGTCAACCCCGCCCTTACTCTTAACTTAAGACTTGAGTCTATTCCTTAGTAAAAGTTTGTCTGAGCAGCTTTGTGAATAGGTTTTAAGAGAAAACTCTTAGCTAAAAACTTTTACTGCTATTTAGGAGAACTCTTAGTGGTAAGATAAAATGTTTTGTGAATACGGCCCCTGTTCTATAGTACCAAAATCATTGTGTATTCACCTTCACCGCCAAACAAGCACTTGCATATGAATGCTTGCTCTCACACACAGTAATCCTGTGACTGTGAGATCTTTAAGCTGTTGGGTACATGTCCGGGCACATTTTACTTGGAACAACATTTGTAGCACAAATCTAGTTGTATAGTCATGAAGACATAAAAGAGCAAGGAGTGTTCTTGGCTGTTCTGCGTTCATATTGAAGAAAGTCACCCTGATTCATTTAGTGGAACGTGACAACATATAAAATCACACTTTTTGTTATATCATCATTTATTCTTTAAGCAGATAGCGACTCGATACAAAATAGATGACAAGTACAGTGTCATTGTGTGAGAATTTAACTTTCATACCAAATTGCTCTGTTTGACAAGCCTAAGCTAACTTAAAAAAAGATGGCTTCTCCCATTCTCTGCAAATCAGAGTTCCCACAGTCATGGGAAACCTGGACATTTCAGGAGAGTTTAATTTCTGTGATGAATATACACTACCTTTCTAAAAGTTTGGGGTCAGTGAGATTTTTTTAAATGTTTTTGAAAGAAGTCTCTTATGTTTACCAAGGCTGCATTTATTTGATCAAAAACAGTAACACTGTGAAACATTATTACAATGTAAAGAACTTGTTTTTAATTTGAATATATTTTAAAATGTAATGTATTCCTGTGATGGTAAAGCTGAATTTTCAGTATCATTATTCCAGTCACATGATCCTTCAGAAATTTGGATCTCAAGAAATATTTCTTATCATGAGTGTTGAAAACTGTTGTGCTACTTAATATGGAAACAATGATAAATTTTTTCAGGATTCTTTGATGAATTGAAACTTCAAAAGAACAGCACATGTTTTGTAACGTTATAATATCTTTACTGTCACTTTTGATTAATTTAATACATCCTTGATGAATAAATGTATTAATTTCTTACAAAATCATTTTTTACTGACCCCTATCTTTTGAACAGTAGAGTATATTACTATTAATTACCTACAAGATAAAATATTCCATCAGCTTCTTCACAAACCATAACGATGTGCAATCTGTCATTAAGTTTTTCCCTAAAAATTATAATTTTGGGGCATTTTTGCCTTTGAGACAAATAGTCTGAGAAGAAACGGGATCAGGAAAGGACCTCAATTTGGGACTCAAACTTGGGTCACTTTCAGTGAATTAGTCTAACTGGTCTGAATTATTCATGAGTGAATTGATCTGAATTTAAATGGTCTTTATAAATCCTTATACAGTAATCAAAAACCAGTATAAAGGTCAAAAGTCATGGAAACTCGTTGAAAAAAATTGTGGGAACCCTGGGAACTGAAACAAGCAGGACTCTGTGCTTTTGATAACACTATGAAGTATTTAACTGTAAATGCCTTGAGGTGTGCGTGTTTGTTGGAGTCATGGACCAGCAGTCACAGAGTCATTACTCGATCTATCTCTGAAACAAGTCTGACAGGTTGACTAATGTAAATCACTTCCACCCTTTAAATTTTCTTGTTTACTCCACATCAGCATTCTCTTCCTCATCAGGACAGGCTGCAATCTCTTTCTCTGGCAACAAACCGTACTCATTTAGGAAGTTCTCCACATCCATGGCGAAGAACTCCTCATTCAAGTGCTTTGTAATGGACAGGAAGTTGCCTAGAAGCTCTCCAGCCTTGTACACCAGCAGGGCGGGCAGAACGTCGTCTGAAAAACGCTCGTCCGCCCCAGTGGCAGAGGCTTTGATTCGGCAGAATTTGACGGTGGAATACTCTGCCGCCAGGCAGGTCAAGCAGTTGTTGAGTGCGTCACAACCTCTGATCCCATTATCATAGATGTGCACCACCACTAGGGTCAGGGGGTGCTCTTTCTCGATGACATCCAGGAAGGCCTCCCCGCTATCCAACTCAAATACGGCATCAAACGTAGGCCCGAAACTCAGGCGCTCATGCATCTCCTGCATGCACTGCTTGCGATACTTACGCAGACAACTTTCGTCCTCTTCTTGGATCATCTCGTATTCCTGAGTGCTCATCTGTGTGTGGTCAGACACAGCAAAATGTTAATAAACATTATAAAACTCTTATACTGCCAGTCAACAATCTGGTCACACTTGACTGCATTGTTTCTAGAAAAGATTCTATTGATCTTAAAAACCATTTAACATGTAGAATGAGTAGCTATATGTACAAACGTTTGACTGGTAAGATATAATGATGGTTATATTTAAAACAGTTCATGTGACTACAGTGGTTCAACCTTAATGTTATGAAGCGACGAGAATACTTTCTGTGTGCCAAAAAAACAAAATAATGACTTTATTCAACAATATCTAGTGATGGCCGATTTCAAAACACTGCTTCATGAAGCTTTGAAGCTTTACGAATCTTTTGTTTCGAATCAGTGGTTCAGCGCGCGTATCAAACTGCCAAAGTCACGTGAACATTGAAATTTCGAAACACTTATGATGTAACGAAGCCTCGTTTACTGAAATCGCGTGACTTTGGTGCTCAGAACCACTGATTCAAAACAAAAGATTCATAAAGCTTCGAAGCTTCATGAAGCAGTGTTTTGAAATCAGCCATCACTAGATATTGTTGAATAAAGTCATTATTTAGTTTTTTTGGCGCATAAAAAATATTCTCGTCGCTTCATAACATTAAGGTTGAATCACTGTACTCACATGAACTGTTTTAAATATAACTTTAGTACCTTTCTGGGAGTTTGATAGTGTAAAGTAACTTGCTTTCAATGCAGGCCTCACTGAGCCATCGGATTTTATCAAACATATCTTCATTTGTATTTCGAAGATGAACAAAAGTTCTTACGGGTGTNGAAACTCAGGCGCTCATGCATCTCCTGCATGCACTGCTTGCGATACTTACGCAGACAACTTTCGTCCTCTTCTTGGATCATCTCGTATTCCTGAGTGCTCATCTGTGTGTGGTCAGACACAGCAAAATGTTAATAAACATTATAAAACTCTTATACTGCCAGTCAACAATCTGGTCACACTTGACTGCATTGTTTCTAGAAAAGATTCTATTGATCTTAAAAACCATTTAACATGTAGAATGAGTAGCTATATGTACAAACGTTTGACTGGTTATATTTAAAACAGTTCATGTGACTACAGTGGTTCAACCTTAATGTTATGAAGCGACGAGAATACTTTCTGTGTGCCAAAAAAACTAAATAATGACTTTATTCAACAATATCTAGTGATGGGCGATTTCAAAACACTGCTTCATGAAGCTTTGAAGCTTTACGAATCTTTTGTTTCGAATCAGTGGTTCAGCGCGCGTATCAAACTGCCAAAGTCACGTGAACATTGAAATTTCGAAACACTTATGATGTAACGAAGCCTCGTTTACTGAAATCGCGTGACTTTGGTGCTCAGAACCACTGATTCAAAACAAAAGATTCATAAAGCTTCGAAGCTTCATGAAGCAGTGTTTTGAAATCAGCCATCACTAGATATTGTTGAATAAAGTCATTATTTAGTTTTTTTGGCGCATAAAAAATATTCTCGTCGCTTCATAACATTAAGGTTGAATCACTGTACTCACATGAACTGTTTTAAATATAACTTTAGTACCTTTCTGGGAGTTTGATAGTGTAAAGTAACTTGCTTTCAATGCAGGCCTCACTGAGCCATCGGATTTTATCAAACATATCTTCATTTGTATTTCGAAGATGAACAAAAGTTCTTACGGGTGTGGAATGACATTTTTGGGAGAACTAACCATTTAAAATTATTTCCTCATTTTGTTGTGAATGATGAGCAGATATCATTTGGGGATTTTTCACAGTACCTTGCGGCCATGCTTTTCCCGAGTGTCGTCATTATTGGATTTGGGGTTGGACATCTGTCTGAGAAGCTCTCTCTTGTTGGGAGGGATGCTTTCATGGTCCTCACTCTCAAGTTTGAATTTCCTCCAGTCATGGATCACACCTTTGGGCCCTAAGTTGCGAAAGTGTTTTGTCATGATGACCTCAGCATGTCTTAGGCATATCACAGCATAATGAGGGAAGTCTCCAGTATTATCTCATCATTACTACTATATATTGAATTGATGTTAGCAAGATATGTTCTGCAATCAATGTGATTACTGTAATGTGGATATTTCTTTATTTCATTAATTAGTAAGTCTTTTTAAAGTCTTTTTTTCACCTGTTTGTGTTGCTGGTAGTTCCTCAATCTCAGGTGAACCTGACATGATTCCTCAATGGAGACCTGATGATAGATAATACAGATCTAATAAGCCATTTGTTTGTGTTTGTTGATTCAGTTTAAAGGGGATATATGTACAATTCAGAAACACTTGTTATTAAGAAAGCATCTGATCACAGTGATGTGGATATGTCTGCACACGCTCTGCAATTCACCGGTAACATGTCGACAGATGAGGTTATTAAAATTACACTGTTATGATAGTTTGATTATCATTGTAACTATAGACTAAATCTGACTATGCGAGACTATAGTTTGAATTAATCTCTTTTCTTTGCATGACTCATTGTACAATACAGAATGCTCTTTCAGCATTATCCTGAACATTGTATAACCATTCGTTTCATGTGCCATTGAACATCTTTTTGATTTTCATAAAAAGTCAGTCTACAGGCCTCCATAGACAACCTAGGATGTCAGGGAAGGTCTCGTTTTTAAAGTTTCGTTACAAGTTGTACACACATTGGCAAAAAATAAGCAAGCATACATCGAAATTATTACATGTAGTTTCTTTAAGGATGGAAAAATAAAAGGAAGTTGTTGCTCCATCTGAATATGCCCATTTTATGCAACATCCTCTGACAAATTGTGCGTAGTTGACATTTTGTCATTCCTTTTTATTTTTCCAGTCCATATGAAACAAGTAGATGAGAAGTTTTATGTTTACAATCGTTTACTAGTGTAGTCATTCTGATAGATTTTATTTCTGTTGCATGAGTTCTTGACACTGTCAGAGTCTGTTACAATGATCCAGGTTGAGGTGGAATTAGCAGATTACTCTCTATAGGTGATGGACTAGATTATAATCAGATTATATTGTTGTGAGTAATGAGTTTGTTTCTAAAGTGCCCATGATGTTTCTGTTTTCTTGCATGTAAATGTGCATTCTAAGACTGATCTCATGGCAGTTGTACTAATGCTACACATATACATCTGAGTAAGTGAAAAACGGCACACAATTAACTGCATGCAATCTCAAAAAACTACCTTTTGTGGCTTTCTCAGAGCGATTCCAATGTATATGTGAACAGCTGGCTTAAAGAAATGTGCTGATCAGCTACTACACTGGATGCTGTGAACAAGATACACTCAGAAATACGTCAGAAGTAATCTTGTTCAATCCGATTCATTGCTTTGTCATCCCTCTGTTTTACCTAGAATTTTCACTCCCAAAAACAAATTCTATTACCAGGTGCAGTATTCATGCAAGCAAGTCTAAGGCCTATGCATGTTTTAAGCAGGTTTTAGATATGTTGTTGCAGAGTTATAGACCAGAACACCAAACAGTTCAATCAATATATATATATATATATATTATATACACTCAAAAAACAAAACATAAAAATAGGGCACAATGTTCTGT